>JAOBBB020206884.1:0-11718 GCA_025331005.2 Zoanthus gigantus
ACCCAGAATTCCTATCGGGCCCAAACCAGGCAACCACTGATGCACGAAACTTGTGCATTTAAATACGGAAAATCTAAAAATAATTTTTCACTGTACTTGAGTCATTATGGGCATGATTACAACACAACTAAGGTCTGAGAAAAATCATATATCTCTTTCAGTAACTCCAAGAAAAACAAAACAAAATTAAACGTAACTACAATTTTTCCTGTATTCATGAGTACTCGTTATATCAGAAAATCTCACATTTTCATTTTATAAAACAACAGTACACACACAAAAAAATTGAGATTTGAAAATTCGAAAATTTAATAAACGTGGTTCTAATAAGGTCCAGGGAGGGGGAGATTCGGAAAAAAATTTGAAATTTTAATACGCGGAGTGGAAGACGTTTATTTGACACCCAAGAGTATAGTTTCATGAAAGAAGTAAACCTATGCATGCATACGCGCTAGGTACATCGTCTTTATCTTTGCTAAGTTGCAAAATATATAATACTTTTATAAAAGAAAAAAAAAATATAACCATTTGAATTCTCCCAAACTTTGTCGTTGGCCCTGGTTTTCACCAGGCTATGATGGCACGGAGAAAATGTTTTAATTCTTGAAGTTAAACAAAACAAATTTCTCGGCTATTTTCGTCTAGTCTGGGCAACAACACCAAATGGTAATCCTCGTGTATCTTTTGGCGACATTGATGTGACACAAGACATGGGGTAAGTCATAAGTAAAAATGTTTGGTACTTCTAAGTAAACATTGCTTTTAAATCCGTTTTGGTTATTACATTTATAACACAGAGGTGAAAATTAGGCGCTGATTGGCTCACGAGGGAAGGTGTTTTTGCTATATTTTTTTTTGCGAAACGTTTGTCGTTTCTTCGACAGTGGCTTTTCAGCTTGCTGAAGCTGACGAAAATGGTATTCAAGACTTTTAAATAGTTCCTACTGAAAACAAAAACACTAGAAAAAGTACGAATTGCTGGCTAGACGTATTTTAGTAGTCGGGGCAGAACCAGAAGCAAGGAAAGTCGCGATCGAGCAATGCCTGACATAAACATGTAATTACATGGTTCCCCGTAAAATTTAGGATTAATTTCATTTGTGCTTTCAGTTTTTCTTCTAAATTACCCTCATCGCTTCTCGACTCCAGCAATTTTGGCAAAAGTTAAAAACACTCGTGAAAGTAATCCTAAATTGTACTCGGCCCCATGCGATTACCTACTCAAATACAAAGGCATCCCGAGTATTTTTGTCGGTTTATTTAAGCGATTAAAAGCTACAAACCATGTATGTCTGTGAAATGCTTTGCATTGCATAAAACCATTTTAAGAACACTTGTAGAGTGGGAGTTGGTGAGATTGCTGCCAGAGTGGGGTAAAATCGGCCACCTCCATTTAAGGGGATAAACCCAGATCAAAATTGGATTGATTGATTGATTGAGACTCAAAAATTAATTGCTACAAAGAACATATTCAACCAGGGATGTATTTAACAGCTAGTCCACGATTCATTTCCCTGGCTATATCCTTGCTGTGGACAGGGTATATTTTATTCCTTAACTTGTGAATTACTATAAAATTACTACAAAATAATCACCAGCAAAGGAACCGGTTATATTTTGTTACTAAACTTGCAGATTCCTGTACTACGAGTCAAGAGCCTTCTGTCCACATTGAAACACTCGAAAACTGATACATTTTGAAACGGAAATTTGACGTTCTCAACAACTTTACTCATAAATTTAATTCTTACATTCAATTTTAAAGCGTTTTGGTTTGCCATTGCAGTAGCCAAAATGCTAAACTAGGCCGCACAAATGTTTAATAAACACCAGGGAGACACAATTTGATTCTTCATACGGTTTATTCTGGTTTCAAAATTAACAAATAAATGTCGCTGAAAGTTTCTGAATGTAAACAGACATGAACTCAGTTTTGCACAAAACGACACCATCCTCGCACACTCTTGCACTCTTTTTACCAGTTAAGCAGCATTTGGTGGATGCCACGATTATAAACAACAAAGTCAATGCTCCAAGAAAACTTGCAAGATTAACTCTTATTCAAGAATTTGGAACTTAAGCCAGCTCACTTTAAATACTCCTTTTCTTATCCTTAATCATTTACCTTCAACACACAGCAAACTCACAAGCAGTGCTCTTGTGTTTTTCATGTCTTTTGCAGTTTGAATTAAATATACTGAGCTAACATCGAAAAATCTAGTATTTTATTTAATTCTATGTAACTGTAAATCTTTGTAAAGTTCAGACTACAATAACAAACCACAATGAAGCTTTTCAAAAAAGAATGTTAAATTGCTCTTTAAAACAATAAAAGAATAATGAAAATAAACAAATGGTTTGCCTTCAAAAGTAGAAATAGAAAACTTTGTACAATTATGCTGTTTTTTTTTTCTTCTCGACGAGAAATTTAATCTTATTCCCAACCCAAACGACCGAGAGGTAATTCAGTCAGATTTTTCAAATCCTAGAAATAGCACCGTAATCCTTTTTCAAAACTACTCAAAGTTAAAGTCGTCAAAAATGCACAACCATCTCACATATTTAACTGTCAAGTTGGCAAAGAAGAGCTACACCGCGTTTGATCCAATGAGACTGGGGCTGGTCAGACGGAATGCGCATGTCCATTACGAAGTTAGTTGAATGGCCGGTTGTAGATAGTGTTCCTCGTCGTTCACTGGTTTTATAAACAGGCGATAAGTAGTGTGGTTTTTCCTTTACATCATCTTTCTTGCAAGGTTTGAGCCACATGATGGGCATGTTGTCGAACAAAACTTTAGGAAGAGACTCTCCAATGAAGCGCGTGTCTCGGTCCCAGCGGGCGCCCTCCATAAACAATCCGTCCACATAAACTCCGTCCTCGGGTGGGTTGGTGGGTTTTTTGTCGTCAAGTACCTCAAAATCGAAAGTCAACAGGTCGATGGGGATAGTGTATTTACGAGCGAAGTTCTGTTTGGAGCCAGTGAGGAATGCTTGTGTAAAAAAGAAGCCAGAAATCCAAAACACCGGCGGTGGACCACTGTCGTACCAATCCTGAAGGAACTTCAAGCGTGCTAACAAGTCGTTCACATAGCTTCCCAAGGGTTTAAGGGAGGGGAAAGATTTCTTCATCCACAGACCAGGAATCCTTCCTTGTAGAATACCGCTTACGACCTCTTCCAGTTCAGAGGACATCACAACCAGACCCTATTATTACAGAACAAATGTTATTTCTCTTATCTTTTAAAAAGTTATCTAATTGCATCAGCGAATCAGCACCAGGCCTAGTTGAGATAACCCAAAGACACCATTTTTAAGACCAACTCCGTAAGGGAATGTCAATTTGAGGGTTAGCACATCCTAAGTGCAACTGATGTTTAAAAATAAACTAAGGTTTTTCATGTTGGAAAACAAAATCTATACGGAAAAAGATTTTACGATGGGCTAACGCTCGAGACTTAAGATCCGTGATGATGATGGATGATGATGATGATGACGATAGTGATGATGACGATGATGATGATGACGATAGTGATGATGATGATGATGATGATGAAGATAGTGATGATGATGATGATGATGATGAACTGCGCCTGTATTTCTTAAGATAAAGTTTGTACAAAGAGTACACGCCTGGGAAAAGAAAGACTGCTGATGTTTCGAACGTTAGTTGTTCATCCTTTTACTCCGAAACTTCAGAAACATTCCTTTAGTCCACACTGCATATCTTAAATTCTTTATACAGCTGCTCCGTAAAATACTAACCTCAAAGACCAAATGCTTATTAATGTTTTGAAAATTTTCCGACCTTCCCTCTTTATCCCCTTTATTCCTATTCCTATATATGAGTACGTTATATTGATACTTAAATTATAATCATCGCCGAAAATCGATTAAAAAAGATGACGTTTCGAGCGACAGCCCGTCAACAACTTTTTTACTCGACTTAAGCCAATTCAACATTTCGATATTGTCAAATCAAATGTTTACCAACTAAAGAATATTCAAAGAGTCCTTAAGTTTAACTTAAGCCTATCTGAACTTTTTTCAGATAACTCTATCTGTGGAACATTCTTCCGGAGGTATCTCAGCTGAGTTAATTTGAAGATTACATTAGTCAACCGCGTTTTGTTTGATTACATTTTTAAAAAAGTGACCACGTCTCTTTTATTTTTATATAAGTATAATATTAAAGTCAAAATGTTTTTAGGTAGTCCAGTTATTTAAATCATAAGCTAATAATCTTGGAAATGACACCAGAATACATCTAAACATCCTTTTCATTATGTAAGCTTTCGAGACGAAATAATAATAATAATAATAATAATAATATTATTATTATTAATATTAATAATAATAATAATAATATAGTGATTTTTATAGAGCGCTTATTCTTAAATAGTCCGCAACAGCCGCTCATATATATATATTTGAAACAATTGTAAATGCCCTCAGTAAAGAAGAAAATTTACAACACCGAGATCACTACCCTGTGCGTTGGTTTTTTTAAGTCTTCCGATAGAGTGTCCAGAAACTGGGCCTACGATTTGTCCGAGAAGACGCAAAAGTCTAACCATTTGCAGTTGTTAGAGCAAAGGCAGCACCTTCTCCTCAATTACTTTAAGACCGAGTGGGAATCGAACCCAAGCCTCCCGCCTTACCAACCAGGCCGACCAGGCTCATTCAGGTCTACCTCGCTTTCTACATAAATAATCTCGAGGGGATCTTGTAGTTGTAATCAAAAGATATTTATTTAGTTTATTATCAAAGTATAATTTAGTTATTATCAAAGTAAAGGATTCTTTGAATATTCTTTAGTTGGTAAACATTTGATTTAACGAAATGTTGAATTGGCTTAAGTCGAGGAAAAAAGTCTGATGACGGGCTTACGCTCGAAACGTCATCTCTTTTAATCGATTTTCGGCGATGATCAAAATATCAATTTAACGTACTCTTAGGAATAAAGGGGATAAAGAGGGAAGGACGGAAAACTTTCGAAAAGCTAATAAGTGTTTGGTCTTAGTATTTTTTTAAAATTGTTTTTAAATCTGTTGGGGTACAAATCAAAAAGGAAAGATACAAGGTTAAATAAAACAATACAAAAACAAATAATACAGTACAAAAATCTTAACCGAATTTCAGATATTATTTGAGATAATGGCAGAATGTGCAAAGTAAGTAAGAGTAATTATTTTGAAAAGAATCTGAAACAGGTAGGACAAAACCATAGAGAATTGGTAGGAAACAAACCTTGACCGCCTTCTGTATGTTAACGAGACTAGAGCGAACCACCTCTGTAAGTCTGTTAAACCTGACCATCTCCTGCACCAGTACAGTATTCATACTCTGCGTGTAGGTAGTCGGGTATTTCCGAAGCGCTGCTTCCGTATCAAAGTTCTTAGGCAGCTTACTGAGAATATCCTCGGCCACACCCGACACGATATCGTCATCGGATTTTCCCCCGGCAGACGAGGCACGTGACTGCGTTAGAAGAATGCTGGTGAAGAGTAGATTTGTCTCCTGCTGGTCCTTGCTAATGTCGGCGTTTGCGTGCATTCCGAAGACTTCAGGCTGGGGAATCAGCGGTAGACTTTTGGCATAATCAAGGTAGGACTCGTATTCTCCGGCTTTAGGGGCGAAGTAGATGCCGCTTGGAGAAAGTTTGAATTGCTCCTCATCAACTATTTCAGGAGTGTAGCAGCTGTTCAGGATTGTGATGAGTGTCCGGCGGTCGCGGTCGTCTGTCACGCGACCTCCGTAGTTACATTCGCCTGTCAGATACTTGAGAGCGGCGTATTGCACATCCTGTCAGGGAAAGCGTTGAGAAAAATCAACGGAAAAGTTTCGACAAATTTAAAGTACTTGTAAGAAAGGATTGTAAGCACAAACAATAATGAGAAATGCAAAGCAGCAGAAAATGGAGTCTCGCGACGAGTATTATTTGTTCAATTTTATAAATAATCTTCATTTTGTTATTGATAACTCAATAAACATAATTAAAATTCTACTGAAAATAAATAGCAGAACAGTTACTGTTCATCAGCAGGATACCTAAACTGCGTGCCATTCTACAATTGGTTTCGACTTGTTTTCTTTTAAGTGAATAACTTCACATTCTATATACCTGTACCTTACACGCACTAAACGGAATGAAATAAACTATTTAAAACTAGTTGCAATAATTTTGCATTTGTTCAGCAATGGGAACCCTGTGGTCGAACTTAAAACTTAAATTTTGACACTGAAAAACATCTTAATTTAACAGCCTTACATTCCACTTTTCCCATTTCTTCCACCTTTTACCTCCTTTTTCTCCCATCCCTTCCCCCTTTTCTCCCATCCCTTCCCCTTTTTCTCCCGTCCATTCCCCCCTTTTCTCCCACCCCTTTCTCCCGTCCCTTTTTCACTCTTTCTTTTCTCCTTTTGTCCCATTCTTTTCTCTCCCATTTTCTTCCCACTTATTCTCTCTCTCTTCGCGGAAAAAAATTGTCGAGTTAGAACACCCTGGAATCGTTCAACTTTACGATCAACTTCCCTAGACTCAGCAAAAGATTTTGCTTCAGCTGCCCCACATTCCGCCTTTGAATAATTAAGTAAATATTGTTTTAGGAGGTTTAGTGAAAAAATGCGAGCGGAAAATGAAAAGCAAGATTCTTCAAAACAGCGAAATGAAAGTGAGATGAGGAGTCTAAGGATTTTGATATTTAATCTTGGTGTAGACAGATACAACACAATTTCGCTACAGAGATGTTCTAGATTACGAGTCGTATAAACCACGTAAATTCTCCTGATGGGTAAAATGGTCGTACTTACGTCATACTTGTTAAGGAACATGTGCAACTGTCGCACGCTAATGCGAAGATCAGTCTCGTTAAACTCGTACGGAATGTTCCAACCCAGAGGGCCAAATTTACGACGCTCCTGAACCAAGGCGTGGAAGAAACACAAGCCAAACAGCAATTTCTTAAACTGGTGCTGCAGAAAGAAAAAAAAAACAGGAAACAAATATCAATAACACACTTGTGTCACCAATAAAAGAAGCTCTGGCCCTTTCCTAATAACTATTGGCTCAACTGAGCTCATTTTGTTTTCGAGGTTTAATTGTAAAATAGTCAATTAACATTATTTATAAAAGGAATATTTCTCCAAGGCTGGGAAATTTGATCGTCAAAACTTGTTTCAGGAATTGGCTGTGATAATGTACATAGAAGAGGCCTATTGACTTGGGTATCCAAACTAAGCTGCACGTTTAGTAAAATGTATGAACGATTAAGTTCAGTGGATTGATCAATTTTTGCTAATACTTCAAGGGACGTTTTTGTATCACGTACTTTAATCATCTCTAGGTTGGAATCAAGGGAATGCTGCGTTGAGAATTCTACAGAAACAGTTTAACAAATTGATAAGTGCCCTCTTACATCCCCATGGGATAAAGGAACGTTTCACTTTCTCTTAGCCTTCTGTTGTCCCTGAACCTTTTTGTCTTTTTAACATTTTTATATTCTCACACATCCCTATCCTTTTATTTTCTTTTTGTTTACATATCTATCTCATTGAGTTATTTTGCTTTACATCACTATATAACCGCCTCTTTATTTATCTCTCATGCATTGACTCCGACGAAGGACTACAGTCCAAAACGTCAGTTTTAAAATTATTTTTCACTGCGGTGTAAAACTTAACTATTTGTAAAAGTGTTTCTATAGGTTGGAAAGTTTGATCATCAACCCCGTAGGGAAGGAAAAAGCTAACGTTTCAAGCGTTAGCCCTTCCTCAGAGCTCCTACGGAGTGCAGAGTTCCTTCCTACGCGCTCTTAATGGTTGTAAAAAATACGATTGGTTTATTATTTTTAAATATGAAATTTTAGGGTGGGAAAATTTGATCGACTTTGATAAAAAGTTCTTCCTATGATGGGAATTCGAAGGACAGGTTTCTCAAGATGTCTCAAATCTGCCGCTCCCTTCCTCCACCTTAACACTGTGAAATATATAGAGAGGATACTAACTGGCTTATTGCAGCTGGAAAAGAATTCAGGATCAGATATTGGATCTCCCAAGTATGACCTCGTGATGTTAGCCTTCAGTCCCTTGGGAGGTTCATTTGTCATTTTCACTCCATTCTGCAGTACTGCCACGGGGAAGTTTGGTGACGGATAGCTTGTCAGCCACATACGGAAATCAGGGTGAGTCGTTTCTGGATTCAGCTCCTGCAATAAATACATAGATCAACAGTTCCTTCACATATGGACGACAGTGGAAATAGAAAAAACAAGCATTGGGATGACGTTCTCGAACGAACTTCGCGGTTCAGCTTAAGCAATTTATGTAAATTCCAAAAAGAATGCTGAAAAAATCAGGCTTCAAAAAGAATCAAAAATCACATCGGTGCAACAGTCTTACCGAAATTAGTTATAAAGCTAAAGCTCTTGGCAAGTCAGTTGACGGGCTTACAACCACGGGAAAAACGCAATCACATGTAGTTCTAGGATAACATTTGTAAGGGAATACCTTTGAGTTTTTGGTAAATATTGGGAAAAGTTTAACCATGTTGTCTGCAGGTAAAGACCTTGAAATTAAGACACTTCATCAAGACTCTTTAAGGCAAAAACTTCAAAATTGTATGGCATATGGTATCTCAAATCCTTTGATGACAACATATAAAAGTATAGAAATAAGCAAAAACCTTCAAGCTATGTAGAGGAGAAATGAAATACTCTTGATGAAAAAAAAATCGACTTTCTTATCAATTTTGAAATTTTTAAAACCTTTTAATTTCGAAGCATTAAAAACTCAACAATAAAAATAGGATTCTTAAAGACTTTTCAAGGACAAGGGGGTACCTTGATAATGGGATATTATTTACGACAGTTGAAGCAGGAGGAAGAAATACTTTTAGTGGACAATCATTAATGATGTTTTAAAAGCGAGGGTAACCTTTTTCTATTTCCAAATTTCGCTATGTGTGAGAAAATATGAGATTTAAATCAGTTTTTGTGGCAAAGTTTGTGAGAATTCTCAAGCAGGTGAAAGCCCTCGACTACGTCTCGGGTTTTCACTGATCTGCTCTCGAATTCTCCCAAACGTTCGCCTCGGTTTTCACCAGTCTATGAAGGCACGGAAAACATGTTTTATTTCGTAACTAAGATGTTCTAGGTAGGTTTCATCTCCTATTTCAAGGTCCAAAGTTAGTATCTGCTCAAAAATCTTGATTAAACAGTAAAAAACAATGCAATAATCAAAATAAAAGTCAAAATACTGCAAAAAGCTGAAAAACATTCATGGATAAATAACCTTATGTTTTAAAAACATTTATTTTGTACACGTCTGCATGCTGCGCGTTTCCGAACCTGAGCCGACTGAACACCCACAAATCACGGATTATGTTTCAAATTTTGATTCGCCGCCAAATGCCAACCTTTTGACGATCTTGAAGACGACTAGATCCCGAACATTCTTTTGTTTACACATGAAATCCTGATCCACCACGATAGTTCTGAGCTAAAGCTCCACCAGCTAAAAACTAAGACGCTCGGAGTAGAGAAAACAAGGACCAATATGGACTGACTGGGAATTAAGGGTTTAATAAGAAAAAATATACGGTAGACATAAAAAATAACTAATTGTAAAAAAGGTAGGGTATTATTTTGAGATAACTTGCTGAAAGATCATTTGTTTACCTCGCAGGTTTTCTCTAATGTCGGCATCCACGAAGTGGCTAAGTGACAGTTCTGCAGCACTACCCAGGTGCCTTCCTTCACTCCTTTGTCGATCATGCGCATGGCAATGGGGCCCTGACCTTGACCAAGGGACAGCGAGCTCAGCTTTGAGCCACTGAAGCCCTAAGGGAAATTAAATTATTAGTAACTTTCTTCCTGACTTCGAAGCAAGACTTTGAATTGTTAGGATGGTAACAAGTTGGCTAGTCAGAGAACGTTGTGAAAAACTGACTAAGAGATCACCAAAGACAAATTCATTCAGAACGGGATTTAAACCCGAATCTGCTGCACTCAAATCCTTGGCCTGATTTAGCCGGGTTGCCTCCTAAAATACTATACACTCGGATAACAATAAATAAAAGAGAGCAGTGGTTTACCTGGTCATCTGCAAACTTAAGCAGGGCTGCAGTTGGATCAGAACCAGGGGAGAGGACAAAGATGAGTGGTGCAGTGCAGTTAGAATCTGCAAATGCCTTGCCGAGGTCAAAAGGTGGAGGTTCCACGAACTGTTTGCCAAGCTTCTCAGTCACAAAATCCTGTACAGCGGGAACAATCTGAAAACAAAAATAGAAGATTACCAATTAGATAGACATGTATATACAAGTAAGTAGGTGGCTAGGTATGTAAAAAATATAGAAAGCACCTAAATATGTAGTAAAGTAAGTTATTAGATATGTTAGAAATTAAATAAAATGCAATAAAATAAGCATGTAAATTATAAGTAACTAAATCATGTATCTTAATCAATACAATTTTGCTAACACATGAGCAAATACAAAGTAAAACGTTAAGATATACTCGACGTTTCGGCATCCTCTCAATGCCATTATCAAAATTAAAATATTTAGAATTCAAGTGGTGCTATAAGTCGACAATAAACAATGGTTCAAATAACTTAATGCTTAATGACTATGGTTCAAATAACTCGAACTCTCTTTCGCATTAAGTTATTTGAACCATTGTCGATTGTCAACTTATAGTACCACTTGAATTGTAAATATTTTAATCTTGATATTGGCATTGAGAGGATGCCGAAACGTCGAGTAAATCTTACCGTTTTATTTTAAATCAGGTATAGTGAATTATAATGAATTAAGTAAGTAGATTTATTACTAAGCAGGAAGAAAACTCAGTAAAACAACTCCAAACACAAAACGTAGGTATTGAACCCTAAGAGAACAGAAAAAGCGATCATACCAAAACGAAAGAGTGTTAACTAACCTTGTCTGGTCTCAAGCAACGAACAATAATAAGTTTCTGAAACTGCTCCAGTTTTCCTTCCCAGTCACCTGGTAGCTTTTCGTTCTGAGGCTCCTAATGAACAAGTTGAAACGGAGGCAACACAACAACGTGAGTCAAAATAGACAATTAGTGTGTTAAAGTTTAAAATAAGTATTTCACGGACCGCTAGGATAAGGATTAAGTCGGTGTAAGAAGTGCGAAAAAGATGCAAAGAGTAAGTAAGACCTTTGTTGTTAGCTAGGATGCGATTAGTTGAATCTTAAGCATTAGCTGATGTGAATAAAAGAGCGGTGTAAGAGGGTTGGCTCGGTTGGGTCTGAGACCAGTTTAAGGGGGTTGGATAGCCAGGGTAAAAGAGCGCTTTGAAAGAGTTTGATTGGGGCGGGTGGGTAAACAATAACTGTTGACGATTTGACTACATTGATCGAGGTTAATTCAACAGTTTTGTAGAGGGTAATATCAAAGAGTTAGGGTTGGGTGAATAATGCTTCAGTGGGGGATAATAGTAAAGGGTTAGGGCTGGGTAAGGAAGGTTTCAGTAGGGGGTAACAGTATGGGGTTAAGGTTGGGTGAATAAGGTGTTAGTAGGGATAAAAGTAAAGGGTTAGGGTTGGGTGAGGAAGGTTTCAGTAGGGGGTAACAGTATGGGGTTAAGGTTGGGTGAATAAGGTGTTAGTAGGGATAACAGTAAAGGGTTAGGGTTGGGTGAGGAAGGTTTCAGTAGGGGGTAACAGTATGGGGTTAAGGTTGGGTGAATAAGGTG
>JAOBBB020206970.1:0-11717 GCA_025331005.2 Zoanthus gigantus
AAGACTAGAAAACTCTTAAATGAGCTAATGGTATTCAAGGCTCCGTTGCAATGCCTGGCAATCCGATATTCAGTCAATAGTGCGAGCGTAACCCAGTGAAAGCATTAGATCGCAAGGCAGCTAGTTCTTCTATTGAGTATAATTCGGCCCGCAAGCCAAACCAAAAGAGAGAGAGAATTTTTCAAGCGAGGGAGGGGCCAAGCAAAGTTAGTTCATGCGTGTATTGTGAAGGTGATCACAAGTCTGTTGATTGTGACCGCGTGAAGAGCGTCAGAGATAGGAAGAAACTTTTAGCCATGAGGAAGCTTTGTTTCAATCGTACTGGCGCAAAGCATAGAGCAGCTGAATGTCGCAGCAAGTATTTATGTCAGAAATGTGAGGGAAAGCACCATACGTCAATCTGTGATACTGAGCCCACTCCCCAGCGTATGATGTTAGCCACGGGGGAGGGAACTATGATCTACCCTGTAGTTGTGGTCCTCGTAGAGGGTATACAATGTAGAGCGTTACTTGATACCGGGGCGGGAAGCTCGTACGCATCGGCGGCACTTGTAAGGCGAATCAACAAGCAACCTGTGCGCACGGAACATAAGCGTAATGACATGATGATGTGTTCCACGACTCAGCGTATAAGCGTCTATGACTTGACCTTGAGGGGTATGGACGGGAAATTCGAGTTGAAAACGACTGTCAATAAAGTTGACAAGGGAGTTCTACTGACAATTCCAAACCCATGTTACGCAGAAGTGATTAAGAAGTATCATCATCTAAACGGAGTAGTCATGGAGGACAACGACACGAAGAGCGAATTGCCCATCCACATGATACTTGGAGCCAGTGAGTACTCTCGCATAAAGACGAATGAAAAGCCAAAGGTCGGTCATCCAGGTGAGCCAGTAGCAGAGCGCACAACCCATGATGTCGCCTGGAAAGGAAGCACAACTTGGAAAAGCATTCGTCACAAGGTCGTCGGCCGCCGACTATGCGCAGCTCTGCAACCTAGACGTCTTAGGGTTAAAAGAAAGCCTGAAGGAGATCAGCAGATTGTCTACGACGAGTTTGTTGAACAACTTGACCACACAGAACAAGGATGGTGCGAAACGGGATTACTGTGGAGACCAGGCTGTAAACATCTTCCAACAAACGAGCCCAGCAGCATCAAGTGACTCGGATGCCTGCTGAAAAGATTACAAGGCAAACCTGAACTTCTTAAAAAGTACGATGAGATAATTCAGGAACAGTTGGCAGAAGGAATTGTGGAGCGAGTTGAAGAAGGCCCAACAGAGAGGGAGTTCTATATTCCCCACAAACCCGTCGTACGTGAAAAAGCAGAAACAACTAAAGTCCGGATTGTGTTTGACGCCTCGGCAAAGGCCAATGAAGACAGCCCATCTCTAAATGAGTGCTTGGAGACTGGACCTCCGATGCAGAACCTGTTATGGGAAGTCCTCGTACGGAACCGTGTGAAACCAATCGCTTTAGCGGCAGACATTAAACAAGCTTTCCTACAAGTCCGTATAAGACCTGAACACCGCGATGCCCTGCGGTTCCATTCGATAAAGAATAAAGACCCTTCAGCCATCGAAGTTCTACAATTCACGCGAGCGCTATTCGGACTAGTTCAGTCTCCATTCTTACTAGCCGGAACACTTAAGGTACACTTATACAAGTTGAAGAAACAGTACCCAGTGGAAGTCGAGGAGATACAAAGAAGTATGTATATCGACTACATAATAACAGGTGGAAGCGTTAAAGAGGAGGTCCTAAACTTGAAGAAAACAGCAATCACAGTCTTCGAAGCAGCCAAATTTACCTTGCACAAGTGGCACTCCAACGAACCTCAGCTTGAAAGTGAAGAAGATACAACAGACGAGCAAACGAGTTATGCAAAACAACAGTTGGGAGTGAAACAAGGTGAGACGAAAATGCTGGGCTTATCGTGGGACAAAGATAAGGACAAGCTAGCTGTAACCTTTCCTGAGAAACCTGTAGAAGTGACAAAGAGAGAACTACTATGATTCCTTGCCTCAGTGTACGATCCACTTGGTTTAGTATCACCTATCACACTCGTTGGAAAACTCCTGTATCGTGAAGTCTGTGAGCGCAAACTACCCTGGGACGAGAAGTTATCAGGCAACCTTGGTTTACAGTGGCACCAGTTCATGTTAGCTTGCCAAACAAGGTTGATGTCACGCGATCCTTACAACTATTCAAAGAAACAATACGAGAGGTATCTCATCACGCATTTGGTGACGCAAGTACATCTGGTGTTTCAGCAGCTGTGTACGCTGTCATCCACCAATCCTCAGGTACAAGCCAGGGTTTGGTAGCAGCGAGCTCCAGACTTGCAAAGAAGAACCTGACTATACCAAGGTTAGAATTAGTAGCAGCGCACATGGTAGCTAACCTGGTGGACAACGTGCGTAAAGCGCTAGAGGGGTATCCGATAACCCGAGTTCAAGGATGGCTAGACAGTACCGTCGCCCTTTATTGGTTCAAAAGAGGACGCTATAAGCAATTCGTGGCCAACAGAGTCTACAAAATCAACGAGGAAGAATTCATCAAGTGGAGACACGTTGGAACAGACCAAAATCCAGCTGATCTCGGAAGCAGAGGACGCAAAGCGGCTCAGCTATCTGACGCCTGGTTTGAAGGACCAAATTGGGTGGCGAACGCAAATAACTGGCCAGAGGATATCGTACCAGAACCTACCAAGGAAACAGACGAAGAATCAAAGAAGACTCAGGAGGTGTTCGCAGCAGCTGTGGAAATCAAGGACGCCTTTGCTGATATCATGGAGAAACATTCCTTTTGGAGAGCAGTGCGAATCACCGCATGGGTCACTCGATTCATACAAAATTGTAGCAACAAGAAGTCAAGCGTTGCTGGTCCATTGTCAACAGTCAAGCGTTGCTGGTCCATTGTCAACCACAGAGATCGAGAAGCAAGTCAAATGGTGGATCAGAAGAGAGCAACAAATATACAGTGCAACAGAAAAGTTCCAAGATGACAAGCTTCGCTTCAACTTGCAGAAGAATGAAGAGGGTATCTACGAGTGTAGAGGACGGATCCAAGGTGACTATCCAGTATACCTACCTCCTCGAACAACACTGTCAGAGAAGATTGTTCAAGATTCACACTGGTGCACTCTACATGGGGGAATCGTTCTTACAATGGCTTACGTCAGAAAATCGTACTGGATCCCGAAACTGAGACACCTGACAAGGGTGGTGAGGAAATGCTACGGATGTAAGAGGTTTCATGCCACAGCCTTCAACAGTCCTCCACCAGGAACTCTATCCATCGACCGTACAGAAGGCACAAACCCCTTCCAAGAAACTGGAGTGGACTACGCGAGACCCATACTGTATAAGGCGACAAATAAGAAAGAGGGAAAAGCGTACATTCTGCTTTTTACATGCAGTCTAACTAGAGCTGTACACATCGAGTTGATGCCTGAAATAACCACAGAGGGTTTCATCACTGCTTTGAAACGATTCATAGCTAGACGTGGAAGACCTCGGAAGATCTACTCTGACAATGCCACAACCTTTGTTGGAGCAGAGAGGTGGCTGCGCAACGTCATGAAAGATGAGAACCTACAGAATTACCTCGCACACCAGTCTATCGTGTGGCAATTCAATCTCAGCAGAG
The DNA here is from genome assembly GCA_025331005.2 of Zoanthus gigantus. Classification (NCBI taxonomy): domain Eukaryota; kingdom Metazoa; phylum Cnidaria; class Anthozoa; order Zoantharia; family Zoanthidae; genus Zoanthus; species Zoanthus gigantus. Next base: position 3,655 of record JAOBBB020206970.1, read on the forward strand.
CCCCATGGTGGGGTGGCCAATTCGAGAGATTAGTTGGCATCGTGAACAAGCACTATACAAGTCAGTTGGAAGGGCCATCTTAACTTGGAAGGAACTCGAGAAGTGATGCTGGATGTGGAAGTGGCCATCAACAACCGTCCTCTGAGCTATGTTGAGGATGACGTGCAACTTCCATTGCTAAACCCCAACGTGATGATTTACGGGCAACCAAACCTTATTCCTGAGCCGGAGGCTGATGCAGATGCTGATACAGACCTGAGGAAGCGAGCAAAGTACCTTCGCCGTTGTAAAGATGTACTCTGGTCCCGATGGACGACAGAGTATGTGCAAAGCTTACGAGAACGTCACAACCTGAATCACAAGACCAAACAGCTCAATCTCAAAAAAAAGTCGGTGATGTTGTAATAATCAAAGGAGATGAACGCAACAGAGGAAAGTGGGACCTCGGGATCGTCCAAAGGCTCATCGAAGGTAGAGATGGAGTTGTAAGAGCAGTAAAATTGAGGGCTGGGAAGTCCTATCTGGACCGTGCGCCTCAGCACATGTATCCAATGGAGCTGTCTTGCGATAGACAACCTAAATGTCCACTGAACCCTACAGCAAGGGAGTTTCATCCAAGAACGGCAGCACAGACGGCAAGACAGCGTATCAAGGAAATTGCACAGGAGGAAAATCAAGTTATTTGAACACCGAACGTTTTGAATGTCAAAACTCAAAAGTATATCAGTATATTTAGAGCACTTCAGGAACACTGACAGTTACACATATATCAATTAAAATCGTTAGGTTTTGTTCATATATTTACCCCCTTCAGGATCAAATAGGGGGAGAGTGTCGCGACCGGATGTTGCGGTGATTGTATTTGATTAGTTTGACATAATTGTAAACATTGCAAAATTCGTAATGTGAGACGTGAGCGTGGAGGTGGGGCGAAGAGAGTTTCAGAGAGAAGAACCGTGAGAACATTTAAGACAAAATCGAGAGACAATTTAAGACAGAATCAGAAACACTGAATAAACCACATTAAACTTTATCGAAGTGTGTCGTGTTTACGTTCACAACAGCTTAACTTAATCATATTATTAAGAACCCTTTGGTCTTATTGTTTTAAGGGATCAGACGGCCCTTTTTCCCAACACAAAAATAACTCTGAAATCTTAAGCTTATAAAATTTAATATGACAGGCAATAAAATTATTAAGGGCCCTCTGATCTATGCTACACGGGAGATAAATCAGAGACAGAGGGACCTAAGACAAACACTTACTGACTTAGCTAGTAAATTAATAACCTACCTTGAATGTCTTGCCAATCACGATGCATCTTCTACATAATTTAGGTATAAATTATGCCGTGTAAAACACGCAAAAATGAACTGGCCGGATTCAACTCATCTCAGCGACGCCATTTTGTTTTTGCCGAAACTGCACGAAGAATCGCACGAGGATGAATTCAACGATCGGAACACTCGGTCCCAGTCTCGGAAGAAAGAAGGGTCTTCTCGTCTATCCCTTTGAGGGACTACCTTTTATGAGTGTTACATGACGTCTTCCGTTAGTCTGTAAAGGCACTGGGGCGAGAAGAATTTGCCTGAGAATCGAATGCTGATTGCTGCTCTTTTAAAATACTGTTTGATATGAGTGCTGTTTGGGTACGATTTTTAGGTAGAATCGAATCAGTTTTACCAGCAAGACTTAGACCAGCATGGAATGCTCCAGCAGGTACATTTTTTTTCCCAAGTTTTTACGCATTTCAAGCGTATATTTGATAAAAAAATAAATTGGTACAATTCTTAACGTCGATACAGGCCCAAAGACAATCCATTTCTGGGCACCAGCGTTTAAATGGGTGAGTTTGTAGTATCTAATGGATAACTTTAATGTAGAGGCATATTTTTAGAGGCATTCTAGATTTGGAGCAGACAAGGAGAAGTACAGTAGATAATCTGAAGTTTGTTTGTTAATTTTATAAAACTTCATATCTTAATTTATTTTTGTTTTTAATTTTGAAGTTGAAGATTTTTTGGGGTAAAATTTCCGTATTGGGGTGTACTATTGTTTAATCATGAAAACTAACTTCTACAGTAATATACACAATGAAACTGCATGCATAAATAAGTACACCCCAGTACGGAAATTATCCCGAATATTCTTAACTTCACTCCTTGGTTAGCCTAGTTAGTAAGGTGTTATGTGCGGGAGCCATCTGCCTGTCATGTGAATGGACTCTGTCCATCTTAGCCATTACATAGAGGGGTGAAGATGGTGCTCCCAATTAGTACTGTAGTCCGTTTTTTGGCCAGCTAAGATAATTGACACCTAAATATAGGGCACCTTCAGGTACAGCACAATTAGAGTATAGCACGGCAATCATGATTGTTATATAATATATACTTCTCACAGATTCAGAATAAACGAGGTTAAGTTAAATAGGGAGGAGCATCAATCATTCATTTAGTAGTGAGAGACTGGTCCTGTTTATATGTATCTGTTCAGAGATGTCAATAAGGGCCGTAACCCGTAACACTTGCTGACTCGATGTTACGGGTGAAAATTTTCATTACAAATACAAAGACTCGGAAAGAGTACAAATTACGTGAAGAAATGCTATGGGTGACACCTTTAACGAAACGGATGCTTAAAAACTTATTGACATCCCTGTCTGTTCCATTTTCAGTTTTCGTCAAGATTTCTCCATGTCGTCAAGTTTTAATGAATCTCGTCGAGTTTTCGTCGAGATCTCGATAGGGAAAGTGTGAAACTGATTACCTTGTATTGAAAACTGGACCAGTTGTATGAATATCTCGATATGTAGTGTGGTATTTTTAACAGGTTTATAGAACTGGATGACTTTTGGCAGTAACGACTTGCCATAGATAAGGGGGATCAAGATAAACTAAGAGGCGATCTGCAAAAATTGAAAAAAAAAATACCCTCTCCCCCATTATGAACCTGAGTATAAGCAAGTTGTTATTGCAGGGTTTGGTGATTGCTGGAATTGCTGATTATGCAAGACCGGCTGAAAAACTCAGTCCAGCTCAGTCAACAGCATTGACAGCAACAGGTAGGGACTTGTGTCTTGCTTCTGTCTTCATTTTTTTTTTTTTAAGAAAGTCTTCCTAGTACTGTCAGATTATCAGTTGCAACTCAAGAATTTTACACTAACTATAAATCATATTAAAGGCAAAGGCAAACTAAGGAAAATGTTTTCAATCCAATTTTGATCCAGGAAAATCCCTGTAAATGGGGGTTGCCTGATTTACCCCACTTTAACAGCAATTTTTCCAAGTCTCTTTATACTTTATTTATAATATATCTTTCAGCTTGCATAATCAATATTAATAATAGCTTTTTAATGTAAGTTTGTAATACAGTAGTTTGTATATTTTATATTATAAATTTATTATATTATATGTATATATAATACATATAATGTATAGTTATTATCTTAGTTTTAGTGTGTTACAAAGAGCCACATGGTGGGAAGTCATTAAATCATTGATCATCATCATTCTGCTATAAATTAAACTTTGAATCCTTAAGGAGCCAAGTGCTCGAACAGTGCCTTAGCAGTATTCCAATAGCCAGGGCTATTAAGAGTTGATCCATGTTAATACAATTGTAGAACAACTAGCCACTGGACTAATAAAGGTAGAACACGTTTTGGAAAGACAAAGAAATATCAAAAGTTCAGTCCAGGTTTAACTACAAGGTGATGAATGTTGTCCTAGTAATTCCAAACCTCACAACCCCAAGAACTAGTACTGTAAGCATTGTTCAAGGGGCTTAATTTTGTGCTATTTTAGCATTGTTTTAATATCCCAAATATGTCTTGTCCTTTTAAAACTAAATTCCAAAAACAATGGTCTACATGTAGGTTTGTTATGTAAGACAATATTGTATATTCCTGTCATTTGTTGCTAGGTATGGATGGCAAGGATGGAAATAGATTGAAACTTGGAAAAGTTCGGCTAACCATTTCAAGTTCTGATGCCTATCTCAAAGAATGCCAAAAACCTATTATTTAATAGTTGCTCTTTTTTAAAACATTTAATTAGATATTCACCTCACAGTTTATCAAGAACAATTTGTTGCCTGTTACCAGTCCTCCTCGTGCCTGGTGGCACATAGGGCTTTCATATCGCTTTTCCACCTTTCTCTGTTCTTTGCTCTCCACTGCACCTCGTCCCAGGTCCTCCACCCCACCTCTCCTCTCTTCTTTTCCACAGTCCTTCGCCATGTTGTTTTTGGTCTTCCGCATTTCCTTTTTCATTCTGGTGCCCATGTTAGTGCTACATTACAGTCATTCTCCCTGCCTTGTCTCAAAACGTGACCAATCATTTTCCAACTCCTCTTCACTTCACAGCTCAATGCTCCATGTCTGCTCTTTTGTGCACCTCTTCTTTCGTCACATGATCCTCCCAGTGAATCTTCAAAATCCTTCTCAAAAACTTCTGCTGGAATACCTCTAGTATCTTGCCATCTTTCTTGTTCATCTTCCAAGTTTCACAGCCGTACAACAAAACCGGAATTACTAATGTTCTGTAGAACATGTTGTGCATAAGTAAAACCACTAAGTGACGATTTTAGCAGTTAATTTACCCAAAACAACAAAATCGTTGTGACATAGCACCAGTCCTATATTTAAAATTTGGATTGCTCCTTCCTGACAGGATTTATCTGGTCAAGATACTCAATGGTTATTATCCCAAAAAACTGGCTTTTGTTCAGTGTCAATATTAGTCTTGGAGTCACTGGACTAAACCAGTTGGTCAGGATTTGGTGGTAAGTGTTGTTGAAATAAGCCTCAAGGCATTGCAAAATCCACCAGTTGTCATTTGAATCATTGACTTCCACACTCCCATGAACAACATCGAAAACATAATTTTTTAAGGTGGCATTGACCTAAAGCCCAAAAATTTTCGGCAACTGGTTGTGGCTCACTACATCAAGGAACTATGCACAGTTTGCTGCCTGGGTGTCCCAGTTGGTAAGGCGCCAGTCTGCTGTGTGGGAGGCTCGGGTTCGATTCCCGGCCGGACCAACACTCAGGGTCTCAAAAATAACTGAGGAGAAGGTGCTGCCTTTGCTCTAACATCTGCAGTTAGACCTTCGCCTCTTCGTGTTGTGGTCTGTTTCTTCAACTGAGGGCGCTTCTTATCAGCTGTCAAATTGCGGCATAACATTTGAGCTGCTCAAGCAGACTTTCTAAGACCCTCAACTGTTCAAACCTGTATTAATTTTTATTTGTAAGGTGCTTAGATCTCTAGGATAAGCGCTATATAAACATTAATTAATATTGTTTTTTTTTTTAATTTTAACAAGGGTTCTTCTTGGGGGTACAGTAGCTAATTTTCGATTGAGTTTTTCTCCTCCCTCCGTAAATGCGACGCCAAGATCAGAGTCAAGCGATTAAAAATTAGCCTCTGGCTAGGAAGAATGGGCAACCACTTCCTTCACAACTGACGTTATTAAAGAAACATTTGTTTCTTTACCAACGAGTAAAATAACGTTTAGCTGGGGTTGAATAAGTGTGAACGATTAACCTTCAGATTCAACATCAATATATTTATTGCTTCTTTTGAACTGCTTTCCATCCTGGAGTTCATTTCTACGTAAGTTAGCATATTTATGTGCATGTATTATATGCATATGCCACTGTTTTAAACAACATTTTTTTAGCTAGTTTGTGTAATCTCCTTGATGGTTTATATTAATAAATAAATTAAAATAAATTAAAAAACTCTACTAGAGAAGTTTTTAATTACATTTCTGCTTAAGCTGTAGCTTGGTAAACACTGTTTGTTGAAAACATCAGAGTAGAAGTTAGAAACTAAATAAACTAAATGGGAAAAACGGCAAAACGAGAATGTTAATGCGAAACGCCTCGTGCAGTTCGAAACCTTGACGTTTTTTTTAAAACATTTGAGTCGCGTCACCAAGATCACGTGATTCCACATCCGTCTTTTAAGTGTGCGCATTACAGGATTTAATGGAGCCGATACCAATTGTAGAATCGCACACAATTTAGGCATCCTGCTGATGAACAGTAACTGTTTTGCTATTTATTTTCAGCAGCATTTTAGTTATGTTTGTTCAGATATCTATTTACATTACGTTTTGTTCAGCTCGCTTGAGATTTTCTCGCATCGTCACTCTGCTGGCTTGTTGGCAATGATAAGATAGATTAAAATCTTTACATTTTTCTCCTATCAGGTATCGCCGGACAAATCCTGACTGGGATAATGCCGAGCTCGTCGAGATTGAAGTAGAAGATACTGAATGATTTCTATACGTTTGGTTTCTTAGTCACTAATTTAAATTCTATTATCAATTTAATGTTTTCAATCATACAAAATGTTACTGCAAGCCTACTTAGTGAAGGCATTTTAAAAACAACTCAGTATTTACTCTGGGAGCTGACCAACACTTGGGGTCCAGCTAATCCAAGAATTGTCAGCAGCAACCCATGGTTAAATATTAACCAATATTCCAGTGTTGAGCTATAGTTTTTGGCCTTGTAAAATTTGATTAGTATTTTATAGAAAAGTGTGAAGCTTTCCTTTGAGACTGAGAAATTGCTGCTTGAATTTTGGCATAACCAATGGCCTTTCAGCAACCAAGACTAGGGCCCAGGGCCCTGTTCCTCAAAACTTTTAACTGTTAACTGTTAACCCAGGGTTAACCTTTTAATCCATAAACATTCCTGTTTCCTACCTTCGATAGCTTGCTTTGTGCTGGAATTTTGGAGTTAAAGAGAGCTAAACCCTAAAATTGACTTTTCATCGTTTGAACATTTAATATGATGTTTTTTTAAGCTGTTAGCCGAGCAGTTTAAAAAAAAATTGATGGCTTGTAACGAATTAACAAGATTTGATCGGCGGCTCAATATGTGATTTAAGCGGCTGTTTGTGACGTAGGTTACGATACTAGAATGATTAAAACGAGGGAAAACATGGTTACCGTGCGGCTTCTGGCTGCTATAAAAGAAAAATAAACTTCGCAAGACATAGTTCGCCCAAAAAATATCAAGATTTCGAAGCACAGTGCCATATTTAAGCTCCGAATATCGTAACCTACGTCATACCATACCGCTGACAATCTCATTAGCGACCACGGTATCAAACCTTTTCGAAAGACTTCTTTTAGTTTCCATACTTAATTTCTCAATGTAATTTGACTTTAATCTAAAAAAACTTCACAGAGTTAATCTACTATACCAATAGATTCAAACAAAAATATGTTAGTTTTAGCATTCAGTTCTCCTTTAACATATTTCTTTGATTGGTAAAACTGAACAGTATTTTGTAAGTATCACAAAGCTTTTACTTGTGAAAAATTACTCTTTGAATTTTGTCTTAAAAAGCTAAGGCCAAACGATGATGGTAATTGGTGATAGTCGTTGAGAGTTTGAACATTATTTCTCAGATTGTTGTCAGTTCAAAACCTTTGTTCTCAAATAACGTAGACTAAACGGTCGTAAATCTATTTTCGGAAACAAGTGTGAAATCCGATTTTCAAAATTAAATATAAGTTCTTGGTAAATTGGAAAATAAATTTTCAACTATCATGCACCGTTTGGCCGTAGCTTTAATCCAGGATTAAGGTAATGGAAGTTTTGAGAAACCGGCCCCATTTGTTCACAAGCCGGTTAGCACTAACTTAGGGTTGTATTTAAATTACCCCATGGTTTTGTTTCACACGGCTTAAAGAGACGGGTTTGAGCTATCATTTTGGAATAAACAAGATCTTTCCAAGGAAAATCGGAGCAGTATTTTATAAGAACTTGTCCATGGAGAAGCAATTGCTGAACACTAATGTTTGCTTAACCCAAAGTTAAATTTAACCCAGCCGGCTTTGAATAACCCAGCCAAGAATGTTGTTTTTAATGCCACTCTCTATCCTAAATTTTGGTGGATAGTGAGTTGAAAGAAGTATTTGAGTTAGAAGAATTTTGAGGACAATCGCCAAACCGTTCACTAAAATTTTCTCAAACTCAAATTTCACTTAAAAAACAACATTTACAAAATCTATCTCCTCCCTCAAATGTCATCCAAAAATTTTC
>JAOBBB020207053.1:0-11717 GCA_025331005.2 Zoanthus gigantus
TTTTTACTTGGTCTAAGAAATGGTAATAGTTGTGAAAATTGGAGTGACCACATGTGCTCTTTGAGCGCCTTTTATTGTTTTATAGTTCTGATTGATATTCAGTAGAACTACTGCGAACTTATGTCTTGTTTTTAATCTTTTCTTAAAATAGGAATAAAGTCTGCAGCTGATTGGATGAATAAGACATATCTGGAGCAGCAAACGTTTCTTCTTAAAAGGTGAGTTTTGTCGGCTTTTTGTGAAGGACTTTTATTTTGTAGAGTGCAATGTCTCCGTTTTCTATGATATTGTATTTGCGTTCGAGGCTAGATAATGTTGTAGTGTCAAACATAAAAATGTTGATGTTCAGCTTAGGGGGGTCACAGGGTTAAATATATCGAGAACTCGGCTTAGGGGGTTTCGGATTGTCTGGGTTTATTATATCGAGAATTTCAGTTTCAGGAGATCGGGGTTTGGTATATCCATAACTCTGTTATTTTCTTCTGTCATTCTGAGTTTAAACTACCATTAACTAAAAGTTAAAGGAATCCTCCACTGTTCAACAAAAATCTAAAATATCTATTTTTCTCATGCCTTGGCTACTTATCAGTTCACATTTGAAGATTCTTTATTTATAGCTCATCTCAAGCGATTTTAATTCATCCATAAGCGAGGTGGGTCTGGCACTGGCGTGCCTGGCGATTTTTATTTCTCAAATTCAAAGATTAAATTTCCCGCACGCCGCGATCTCGAATATGACGTGTAACATTCAATACATTCATACTCATCTTCATAGGGACATTAGGGATGGTGCGCGGGAAGTTAAAAATCTGATAGTTAGAATTGAAAATGCTGTTGATATGGACCCTAAGATGGGAAAATGTTGGACAGTAGAAAATCCCTTTAAGGAATTGATCGTAAGAACAAGATTAATTCACCATCAATGTAAAGCTCAATAAGCTTACGGAATATTAATATTATGAAATTATCACTTTCTTTGTAGGTTCGAGAGTGGAGGAGGTGGAAGGAATGGCATTCTACACTTTGCCAAACTGACCGACATGGGAACTATATTCTCCCTAAAAGAGACAACCTTATGGTTCGACTTCTTATTAGCAGCTTTGGACTGCTACACTTGGGTATTTGGACAGCGGCTTCTTTCGCCTAAACAGATGTTTGAAGGTAAGAAATCATAAGGAAGGACACTGTATTTTTTAAAATTATATTTTACGTTTTACTTAAATGTTTTTTTCTTAAGTATGTGTGCGATCGTAATCTCACCTTGGCAGGTGATGACGTGCAGTGACCTAAGTTTCTGAAGTTAAATAATTTATCTTATTATTTGTTGTGTAGTCGTCAGCTGTAACTGGAAGCTAGGATACGAATTAAGATAACCTCCCAACTTTTCAGTTTGTAGCATATAATCAAATATGCTAAAAAATAATAAACGCTCAAATAAAATAATGACATATTTTGTTTATTTAAACGGTAAAAAGATTTCTTTCGATATATGCTCACAACTTTCTTCGCCACAATGCCTTACAAAAGTAGATATGAGATTTTCTGTTACGTATAAAACTGTGTGCATGACGTATAGTTAAAATGCTAATGAAAATTTGTTTGTTATAAAACTAACGTTTTCAGTCGACTTGACCATTATCAGGTTTAAAAAAGTGAATATAAAAGATTACATTTAAACACATGTTCGAACAAAAGTTATTATATTATTCCTCCTGGGAGCAAACGCAGTTCAAAAGATTTAATTTGTTTGTTCAAACTTGGTTTTAAGTAATTGTACCGTTTTTTCTCATTCAATTTGAAATTAATTTCCACTTGTGAGTTTTTAAAAAGCTCGTGCAATTTCAGCTTGTTAAAAAACGCACTGGTACAAATCAGTTCAATATTGAACTCGAAACCGTATGATTACCTATACCAATTATATTTTATTTTTCTAACGCCAGAACCCAAGGACAAAAGTAACTTGTTTGTAAGCCTGAGTTTCTTCCTGTCAGAGCTTTCAATGCAGGGTATAGAAAGTGCTGTAAAATGCTTTCAAACAGGAGAAAAGTTACAAGTGTTTTCACCAAAGGAAATCGGCGACTATGAAAGGTTTGTTTATGATAAGTTTTGTGGAATTTTAACTTTGCTTCTTTTATCATAAGTTGTTTCATCATTGAAAAACAACTCTTGTTGTCTCTAACGTCATCAGATGTTGCTAACAGGGCTGAAGATTTCAGAAATTTTCGGAAACAGTTTTTGGTTCCGTGTATCTGATTCATCGGAAACTGTCAAAAACCACTTTTCGGTTGCGTAAATTATTTGATAATAAATACATTTCTAGTAAACAAACATTACGTCTTTTGACTCCATGTAAAGCTGCTATATGTGGAAATTGATAGATTAGTATTAGTATTAATACGGTATATTGAAATAGCTATCTGAACTCCACTCTTCTGTAGGTCATACTTGATATGTTAACACTTTGCAATAGCCATTATGGTATTTTTTACAAATTTATACAACTGATTCTGTTTATATCTCCATCGGAAACCATTTTTCGGTTCACCATTTTGCCAGCACTGAACCGACATGTAACCGGAAAATATCCTGCCCTATGCTACAGTAAGCTGAAATAATTTACTCCTATTCAATATGTTTTGTTTTGTAGAATCAAGTGTACCGTTGTTGTTCGGATACTGAACTTTGTGACAGTGATCTTGCAAGCCAATGCTCAGGAGGCCATAGAGGTATGGGACATTTTGCAATGCCATGGGACATTTTGCAATGCCATGAATTCAGTCAAACAATAAATGTGTAGTGCAGTATCCACAGGGAATGCGTTCAGTATGTGCATTACTTCTGTAAATTGAATGATTTGCATACATAACACCTTAAAGGTCTAGAGATATTTTGGTTTCCTGTAAAACTTGTTTTTCCAAGAACCAAATATTTAAACGTTCTGCTAGTTTTCAGGAAGCACGTAGCAGGTAATGAGTTTCAAGGAAGCTTTATCAAGAAGTAAACCAGCAGTCAGTGGAAATACTTGTAAAACTCCCTTGATTTTAAAGTATAGAATGCGAAACACTATGCCCCTGCTAATTCCTAGAAAAACGTGTTGTGCCTTAGGAAATATTCTATGAAAGCAAGTCATATTATTGTTTTCTAGTTTCAGTTCCTAAGTTTTCTCTCTGTTGCAAATTATATGCTTAGGTCACATTTTTACAACGGCAGGACTTAAAATGCAGGGTTTCAGTTAACTTTTAGGGGTATGGCAAAAAATAAGTGGCGGCTAAAAAAACCGCCATCATACTTTGTACACTCTTTTCCCCTCGAAATGCAGTCGAAGGTTTATTAAAATTGAATACTACGGAATACGGCAGTGTTTTCCGTGACCGAAATTTATGATAATTGTGTGACAGAGCAATAAGAGTATCTCTGTGCTTTTATTAAACCATAAGTGTTTAAACAAATATGGTTATATGATTATATTTAAGTTTGCAAATTTCATGCATTTTGATAATCAACTATACAATTTATCAAATTTCTACCCAAAATTTGTTCTGCCGAAAGGCTGTGAAGCTAAGACGAATATTCTTTAAAATTCAAGAGAGAGCTGTTGAAATTCACCGTTAGGCCCTTATCTGAAACCCTGAAAACGTTGTCTTGTTATCACAATTGGTGTTTTACAGGCTGGTACAGATGGTTTCTGGAATGAAAAGCTATTTGACTTGGCTCTCAGTTGTGTACTAGAACCAGGGCTTGTAGGATTTAACATGGGTGATGTCGAGGTTATTGAAAACCTACCCAAACAGGTAATTATACAATAACTGATGTGTCACGCACACTCTGATTGGTCAAAAACTATTGATTAATAATAGTATCGGACATGCATGTATTAGATAATTATTACAATGTTTAGTTACACATTATTAAATAAGTCGACATTTTAATATTTAACAAAACGCTCGGCAGAGTTCTTTGATTAAGGGAATAAAATACATTACAGTATTTCTTGAATTAGCAACTGTTGCACGATTTTTGAAGATTGGGACAAAAATAGATTAAGAAAATTGCTTAATTGTTTATTCTTTCCAATCAGACAGGAGAATTCTGTAAGGTATTGGCAATGCACTTGCCACAGAAACAACTTCAGGTATTCAAGAACTGTGTTCAAAGAAAGATTGCTTTTGGAAGGTAATTTTGTAGACATATTTTTTATCTACTTCAGGTATCATTTAATTCTTCTTTGCTGCTTCTTTGTGTCATCTTTGATCCTGAAAAACAGGATTTGGAGGCTGGGAAAGAGTACACTATAGTATAGACATAAACTATGTTCCGATTTTTTTCTTTCCAAAATACTTATCCGAAAAAATTAGTATTTTGCTCTGAGTTTATTGTATGTCTTGTGACATACAATAAACCAAATGTCTTTAACTATTTGCATTTTGAAATGAAAACATTTGTATGATACACATGCCATTTCCATTAAGGGAAGAATTCGTCTTGCTTTGGACTGCAACAAGACCATTTTTTACCACATCAGACGGTAGTCAAGAAAGTCATCTATTAATTGTTTGTATCTCTTTTTTCTTTAGTCGGTGTAACGTGTTTGATCGGCTACCGTTGCCACTTTGTGGTCCGCGTGAATCCGAGCTGGATCATTTACGCTTAATGCATCTTGTGAAGGGATTTCAGTTGCTCCATTCTGTTGGTCTGCTCCTTCAAGCACTTCAAACTTGTGTGAGTTACCATGGTAACTACTGTATTGAAAAATTTCGGTAATCCTTAGTAATAATGAGATCTTTAATTGAAATAGGTATCATTGCAACGAGAATTAGACGAATGTACAAAAAATAAGTTTACCAGTAACGATTGAGTACGACTTGCATTTGTTTTCAGATCTGAAGCATCAAATCAGATTAGTTAGCGGAGATTCAGTAGATAATTAGTAAATACTATACCATTACTCCCCTTTTCGTTACTAAAATGCCGTCTGCTCGTCTTAAGATTTTTTTCTAGAATTAGCAGAAGAAGTTTAATTCCAAATTAACCACCTTCGGTAAAATTTATTGCTTCATTTTAGGACAAAAATCCGAGATCGCAGTTGGCTTCCAAGTTACTTGATTCTGTGTTTGAGGGTGTGAAACCATCACCAGGCAGCACAGCGAACCATATTAAGCTCAGTCCTTCTTCAAAACAGCTTGCAACACAATTGCTTCAGCTGGCGTTTGATATTGGAATCGAGGTAAATCCTTTAAAATCACAATCACTTCTTTTTGTAAACGAAAACAATCTTTTCAGATTTTTAATACTTCATTACTTCTATATGACATTGTCTCTTCGTTAATACAGATTATCGTGATTCATCAATTCCTTTTTTTAACATTGGATTCTTGTTTTTGATTATCCAAAATGAGATTTTTTTTATGTCTTCGTATCATCTTTAGCAAGAATTGATGCTCAACCATTTGATGGACGTAGGAGCACAGGCATGCAGCAGTGGTACGTTTTACACAGTTTTGTAGTTTGCTATACATTTAGTCTAAATATATTTACGTTTGGCAGTCCCTGTTCAGAAACAACAGTAAAACAACATATGAAGACGGGCCACGGACCTTTTTGTTTTTTGTTACCAATGGCAAAGAAAAAACACGTCACATACGAATCAAGATAGATTTAGATGTCAAAACAAGATGACGCAACAATGAAACATGAAGACTGACCAAGATATTTTTTAGATTCCTAGAATTGACGCATAACCAAAAGCAGTAAGTGACAATGCTGTATATTCTAAAAGGGAAAAAAACACATGTCGTTATGAATTGAGTTGTTACTTGAAAGTCCGTTATTAAATGACTAATCAAAACTATATCAATATGATTCCCTAATCGGATGACACTGTATCACTTTCAAATACAAACGTTGCTCATTCAGCATGGTAAATTGAACTTTTAATTCCACGAAGGCGTCCGGGTTAACCCTGGTTGAACAATTCAAACTACAAGTACATTGGTACATACATTTATCCTCGAATTTTGGTTCGTATTTATACTTGTCTGATCAAAGCCTAGAAAAATTTCGGTCTGGAGTTTTGTTTCATCTTTGATTTTTGTTGTCTCCAAGCAAAATCAACATTTAGTTTGTCTAAACCATTAGACTAGAGACACTATAAACATCCAACTCAGGGTTAGGTTTTTAACCCATGGTTTTGTTTCTTACCTTGCAGAGACGGATTTGACCTGTAAATTTTGATTTAATAATTTTTTTCTTAGTGAAATCTCAGCAGTATTTTATAAGAACCTTAATCATTTCCTTAGACAAGCAGATGCTGCTCTAATGTTTGCTTAACACAGAGTTAAATATAACCCACTTTTGAACAACCCAGCACTTATCCGTATTTACACAGGGTTTCTTGCGCAATCTGATCAAGGACTCCAAAAACAACGTGGCCCGTATTACATTTAGTTTTCCTAAATCACTGACCAGGGACACCGAGTAACATCTCTAAAATTACAATACTCAGTGACATCGAGTTGCTATTGAATACAAGCTAGTCTTTAAGATGAAAGAGAATACATTAAGGTAAATTAAGGTAGCTTGAAGTAAAGATCTTCTATTCGATTTATTTCAAGCAGTTTGTAGAAACGTTGGTGAGAAGCAGAATTTTGTCAATAATCATTTATTTTAGTAATGAAGTGTTTATTTCTTCCTTTACAGGTAGATTCGGATTGATGTTCTACAGAACATTTCAAAGCTGCATTAATTCATATTTCATTAAGAACGTCTCGTCATTTGTTCCAGATATTTTAACTAAGACTTCAAGTCATCCTAGACTGGTGAGTATACTGCGGTTGTGAACGGTAACTAGTTAGATATTGCTGTTATCAGTGGTAACTAGTAAGATACTGTGGTTATCAATGATAACCAGTCAGATATTGCGGTTATCTTGATACCCAATGTTTCGTCCAAAGCCCAGCATTCTCTCCACTCTTCTCGCCTCGTGCATTAATAGGTAATTTAGCTATACGCTGTTTATTTCTATAACTAAGCATATTGTTATTGTAGGTTTCGACCATTATTAATGGACTTCTGGACGAAGTTACCAGAGACAAGGTGCTTTGCCAAAGGTAATTTTATATATTATACTTAAAAAATTAGACTTTTCTTTCCCACCTTCAACATTTTATAGAAGACATTGATAGCACTGACTGCTCTGGATCTTCCAAATATTAGGGAATAAGAATGCAGGTACCAACGGCTTTACTTATATCTTAGTTGGTAAGTAAACAGTTTAACTAACTGGAGGCCCTGGCTAAATTTCCGGTTGGACTAACAATCATGATCTTAAAATACGTGAAAAAGTACTGCCTTTGTTCTGTGAGCTGCAATTGCCAGATCTTCCTTTCTTCTCGGACCCTTTATTGGGTGACTAAGAAGAACCCATCGACTTGTCGAAAAGAGCAGTGTCATTGAGGGCATTTTATAATGTCTCAAATATATGTGAGCCACTGTTCTGGACTTCTTTGATCTTCAAGTGCTGAAACCTTGTTAACGTGATACTGTTAACATGTTACTAAGTATTAATTGTTGTTATTATATTGTTTTTAAATCTGGAAAAGATGATTGTAATGGTGATTGTTTTTTATGAGCATGATGGTGGAAATGTTGTTGATGATGATGATGATGGTGGTGGTGGTGCAACAATATTAAACTTAAACTTTGACAATAAAGTGGATTACGATAATGTTTGAAAGCAGTGACACATTGTGTCAACACTTTTGCAGTGAGCAGAATATATTTCAAACTTTTTTGTTTGTTTGAAAACATAATTGCTTCTTATAGTCGTACCAGTCATAGACCCCTGTTGCTACCTGTTAGCAATGACAGTTTTCAGTTGATGATTTTTTCTTTTCTTACTCAACAAATCTAGACTGCGCACACTATTCACACTAGCTTTTAACTTGGAAGAACTCTATTGATGTGGGCCCAGTTGTTCAAAACCCGATTAGCCCTAACTCAGGATTAAATATTTAACCCGTGTTTTTGTTTTCAGCCTTACAGGGACGGATTTGAGCTGTAATTTTGGGATTACAGGGCACCCGCGGGTCTTTAAAAAGTCTTTAAAGTCTTATTTTGGATTTTGAGTTTTTAAGGCCTTGAAAAGGACTTAAAATTGGAAAATTTCTTTGTTTAGGTCTTAAAATGTCTTAAATTTGATTTCAAGTCAAAAATGATGTTCCTTCCTTTTGTTAAAATTTGAAGCTTTTTTGGCAATGCTGCTTGTGTGCACACAGAATGCCTCGATGAAGCATCGCAAAAGGCACAGAAAAGTGCACGAGCAGTCACTTCAAAACCAGCAATCCTGTTGGGCTGCAGCATTCTAATCTTTCACTACATTGTGTGAGCAACATTTTAATTTTCACAGGTCTTAAACTTTGAAAGTTTGGGTCCTAAAAAGTCTTAAAAAGGTCTTAAATTTCCTGAGTTGGAACCTGCAGGAACCCTGGATTAACAAGTTTTTCCTTTGACAGTATTCTTAATGAATTGTTAACCTTTTCTTAGAGAAAAAAAAATTGCTCCTTGAATTTTGGCTTAATTCAGGATTAAGGTTAACATGCCAGCCCAGATAACTATTTAGCAGGACTTTGCTTTCTAAAGCAATTTTAAATTCTTTATATTTGTACTGAATTCAAATGAATGCATTCAAATAACACTTTTGTAGTTTTTTTTATAAAATACTTGTTATGTCAGGAAAATGTGACAATTAAATGAAATTTAAAACTATTTCGTAAAACAGACCCTGTTCAAGAAACCGTCCAAAAAAACTTTGTTCAAATAGGTCATAAAATAAAGTATTTAAAAAAAAAGGTTTTACTTGATCGTGTAATTTTGAGATATTGTTTTGATATCAGTAAGATACTCCTACAGATACGGAGCAACGTTGGTACTGTCGTTTCTCAACTCGTGGCAGCTTTTTCAAGGATGGCATGGCCAGGAAGCCACAATGGACTCTAAACAGCTGTTACTGTTGATATTGAAGAAGCTTCTGAAAGTAAATTATAAGGTAAAGCTAATAACTTTAATAACTGCAGCTACTATTACGCAATTGTTATCCGTAAATTAAAATGTCACGTGACAAAGACTATGTAACGTTAAGAACTAATTTATATTCAGTTAGTGAAGTGACTCAAGAGAAGTCGTAGGTCTATTAGTTAATTTCATGTCTGAGTTGTGGCAGATTTGAGATTTGGAGTTTTATTTTACTGGCGAAGAAACTATGAGTGGAAAGAATTGGCTATGAATGTAATGAGTCCGTTTATAGTCTACGTGCATTTTGAACAGCTAGTAATGATTTATTTGTATTGCAGCATACGTTTACTTTAAATTTGAATAAGACTAATATCGTATTAAAGAAGTAGAAAAACTGTCTGCGTGATAATTGGAGCAACTTTCATTCCAGGACGAATTCATTCCATAACCAATCATTTTGCAATATCACGTTTTCTTATTTTGAGGTGTCAATATTTTGTGCTGTTATTATCTCAAAACTAAGTTTCTTGATTCGCTGACAGGCGCGATTCTATAACTGCTATTGTTTTCTTTGCCAGTAGAGGTAAGCCGACTTTCGTGCAGTGGTAGCCTTGGAAACGTTTTTCATATTAGGAGAATTTAGCTTCATAACTTCTCCATCGAAATACTAGATTTAAAAATTAGCGGAAAAACGTTTGAAAAACGTTCACGATACAAAACCAATTATGGTTTGGAGAAGGAAATACCACAAATGATTAATAGCTTTGGAAGAAAATTCTTGAAATGTGTCATGTATCGTTAGGGTACATTCTCCACCTGGAGGTCCTTGAATTTTGAGATTTCCGTTAAAGACCGCTGACTCCTAGAAAAACAAAATTTTAAGGCAACTGAAAAAACGATTGAGTTTTGAGTTTTTGGCCCTTTCCGTATGATATCTATGAAGCGGTTGTTTTTTTCATTTTCTTTTGCATATTATTAAAAATTGCAGTTTTTTTCTGTTGTTTTAAAACATGTTTTTCAATGCCTGAAAAAAGCTGGAAAAACTGGCAATTAACTGGAAAAACTTTTAGAGTTTTACTTTTGTTAAAATGAAAGAACCCAGAACAAGATTTCTTTATATTTGAACATTTAATATTAAATGACCTTGGTAATGAGAAATTCATTTGCGTAAAAAAGATAAGCTATAAAGTATTAGCTTTGCACTTTCCAAACATATTTTGCATTAAAGCAGAAATAATTTGTTATTAGAGCATAATTTATTACCAGTCTTGAACATGTCGGGCGGACGTGGTAGGCGCAGTTATTAAGATCTCTGCCTTCCAACCACAAGGTTCCCAGTTCGATCCCCGGCTCTGCCAAGATTTGAACTGATTTGTGCGACTTTCTTTCCCGCCTAAGCTAACTCAGCTTTCCATCCTTCTGGGGAAGGTAAATGAGTACCAGCGTCTGTTGGGAGCTAACCTGCGATGGATTAGTGTCGCGTCCAGGGGGAGTCAAAGACTCTCATCCGCTTAACACTACAGAAACTGGAGATAAGCGCCGGCTCCATGGGCCACCATGGCTCGTAGAGGATTTAGCTTTTAAACTGTTATTTAGTAGCTTAGCTAGCTTGAATATCTCAAAACCAATTATCCAAGGTTTAAAATGTAGTAATAGGCAATACTTTTATTAATGTGGTTTTTCATCGTAACCGACTTACGTTATAGAAATTTTTATGTGTTCAGGTTGTTGTAGATCCAGGCCATCCCTCATTTGGGAGTGTGTTCGAAACATTCCTTTCACTGCTGGGCGATAAAAGTGCAACCCTACAATTCAAGGTAATAACAAATCTTCTAGAACGATTTAACTGCTTATATATTCGGGTAGAGTGCTCTTCTCAGATGAGTCACGAAGCTACAGGTGGTAGGAGCAGGTCAGTTTTAGAGGATCCATATAATGACTGACATTGTACCACTTTGAAATACGGTGATGGCGAAGACCTTAGCGATTATGTATGCAATTTATAAGACCCAAAAAATTCTTTTAAACAAGCGGTTACCATCTAAGCTGAAATAACACAGCTGTTTGGGGCATCTTACCTTTTGTCTGAATGACCAAGCGAGTGCTGGGCATTAACTGCCTCACTATAGTAGTCATATAATGGTTCGTACACCTGTATGTTATGTGTTGAGCTCAGTGTCGGCTGGCGATATCAAATCTCCATCAACGGTCTTTACAGAGACCTCCCTAAGTTGTTAGACAAAGTCGCCTGGAGATACTAGGGTGAGGCTAGTGGACCTTTGCCCTTTAGTTTGTAAATGAGCAACCATGAAGATTGGCCTTCAACACGTACAGCTTCACTGAGGCCGCTCAAGCAGTAAGAGTCGCAGCAGAAGCAACACTAGCAGCGGTAGTAGCAGTAGTAGCAGCAGCACTAGCAGCAGCAGTAGCAGTAGTAGCAGCAGCAGCAGCAGCAGTAGCAGTAGTAGCAGCAGCAGCAGCAGTAGCAGTAGTAGCAACAGCAGCAGCAGCAGTAGCAGTAGTAGCAGCAGCAGCAGCAGTAGCAGTAGTAGCAGCAGCAGCATCAGTAGCAGTAGTAGCAGCAGCAGCAGCAGTAGCAGTAGTAGCAGCAGCAGCAGTAGCAGTAGTAGCAGCAGCAGCAGCAGTAGCAGTAGTAGCAGCAGCAGCAGCAGTAGCAGTAGTAGCAGCAGCAGCAGCAGTAGCAGTAG
>JAOBBB020207116.1:0-11716 GCA_025331005.2 Zoanthus gigantus
CTTAACTTGTTCTTAATTTTTTGGCGATTTTCAGCCTCATGTTCTTATAAAAAAGGTTCTTATAAAAAAAAAAAAAAGAGTGTATTCCGCTATGTTGAGTCTTTCAAAATGTACTTCAACTTGCTTTCAAAATGCAAAGTAATCAGTCATGCAGGGTAGCTGTTTATAGTACATTGATTTTGGTTCTATCACTTGTAAGCCATGGTATATATGCAAGCGTGTTTTACAATCAGTAATTAAAGAAAGGCACCAGATCAAATAAAACGGCCATACAAAATGGTTGCACAATGTTCTCTCGCTTGCGTACAGTGTGTAAGCTTGACAGTGCAATGCACTCTGCATGAATTTTTTTCTAAACTTGTTCTTTGCTTGAATTTTTTTGTATTCTTCCCACCCCTCCCAATCACTTTTCTAATGGTCCGTCCCTAGTTCGTTGAGCTTTCCATCAGGTCGGTCAGTAAAAGCTTCCTTGTTGAACGAAACGTGTTCAGGCATGAAATTCAAATGTTTTGTACTTGCACTTCATCTTATTTGTTTGAAAGTGCAAATATTATTTGAGCGATTTTCTGAAAATCGTAAACCAAATACGATCTTTTGATTATACGTGCGTCAGAAAAAAGTTTTTTAATTTTTGGACTAAAAGTTGTGAATAAGATTTTGAACAGCTTAAGGATTTTTTTAATGGTTGTAGTTGTACAACTGCATGCGTAGAAAGGAGAAAACATTTTAATTAAAAACGGTAACTGAAACGAGATTTGTTGTAACGAGATACTTCTGAGTTCTGGCTCGCTCAGGGCACATTGAAAGAACAGAACAGATTCTATATATTTTGCACTTATTTCAAGTTAACAAGTGTAATTATAAGTCTGAGTAAATAAAACTAAAAATGTTTACATTAATTACATATACAAGAATATCTATTTACCGGCAACAGGAGTCGTTATTTACAATTCAAACACATCAAATGAAGTTACAGATAGCATGAAAAGTCATAAGGAAATTGAAAAGGTCCATGCTGGAAGCCCTACAGTAACTAAAAAGCTTAACTAGCTAGGGCTTCCTTGCTCGGTGACGTTGATTTTCCTAGCTACAAGGTTAGGTACTCTAAAAGACGAATAGCTGCATTCACTTGTTAAAAACTTAAAATAAAAACAGATGACGGTGACTTTTTTTAGAATCGACTGCTTGGGCGGTCAACGTCACGGTTCCTTTGATTGGGTGAAAACATTCTTTTTAAAAAGAGGATACTTCTTCATAACACGTAGGAACTTCGCAACGGTTGCGCCACATTTACGCTTCTGTCTTCTGAGCTACAAAATTTCCGTGGTGTATACAAAACTAAACAAAACTCTAATAAAATCTTAAAATGTGACATCAAATACTTTGCCATTCATTAAAGAAGTGTGTTGGAATGCAATTTAAAAATGATGAACGGAAAATTATATATGAGATACTTGTTCGATGTACTTTTGTATGGGCCAGAGCGGCAAGGCTAGGTACTTCCTGCCTGCGGAAAAATTGCCTTCTTGTGGTGAAAGGTCCGTGAAATGATGTGCGTGCCGAACGTATTTTTTGGCATTTCAGCTTGCTTGGTTGACATCGTCATATCTACTGGAAAACATCCAAGTTCTCAATTTAATTTAAATTGAATTAAAAATTTCAAAATGCTCAGCAGGCAAAGTAAATAAATACAAAGCAATAATGCTCGTCACAAAAAGGCGAAGCCCAGTTTCCTATGACAGCAAGTTTTGAACGATTGATATTACACGGACACGTGGTCATAGAACGTGCGTCAATTATCATTTCTAATCTTTCCGCCATTACACATCAAAGGAGATCTTATCATGTCCATTTTTACTGCTTTAGATAATAGTTTTCACTAAACTAAAAACATTTATAAATAGAGTTTGTGCAGCAATGCTTACGTGAAGATCTTAGAATAAGAAAAACAACATATAAAATTTCTTTTCTTTTCTTGAAGTTTGAGAAAAAGTCAGAAAGAGAGTTTATTGTCAAGCCAGACTGAGCCTCGCTATTAAAATTATATTGAGCAGGAAAAATGAAGACAACAAAAGGCGTTGTACTCTGTTGCACATTAAATAGTTGATTAAACTGCAGTGACATGTATAGGATATTAGAAGAGTGCAACAAGAGCACAAGTTTTCTCCCCGGAGAGTAAAAACGGGCGTCGATCGATCATACAAACACGTGCGATACAAGAGTGACAATTAGTTTTCTTTTATCAAAGCAAGGATGAAAATCTTGGTGTTTAAAAAGCTTTTAGAATTCACATTTACCTTCATATCAGTTTTGCTATCTTCACTTTGGAAGATAAAAGGTGGATAAATATTCAGATGGAGAAACCGGAATCAGGAATTGAAATGCATGAAATAGTTTTACAATGACCTTTTTCCTCGCGATTCATCTTTTGAGTTAATTATTTTTGCTTTTTTATTATAATACAGATTAATTCATACTTATAAATTGTGGTACGACTCATTTTGTTGTTTATGTTAAGCCTTAAGGTATGCAAAAAATTGCATTAAGGATTTGTTTGAAATTTTGCAACAGTGAAATACAGTTTCGTGTTAATACAGTAAATACAGTAAATCCTTATATTTTTCAAAGCTAAATCATTTATTTTGTCAAGTAGATGCGACAAAGCTAAATCAGTGCTTCAAAGTAAATATTTTTACAATGATTTGAAAGTACAATAGTTATAGAAGCGATTTGCATTAAAACGTGTTGCAACTTGAACTTGACACGTGCGTTTCAAAACGTAAACTACTGTAAGTGAGCACTAGAGACAAAATAAAGATTAAAAAAAATGTTTTATGCATGATGTACCAAGTAGCGAGATCCAATAGCTAATTTAAGTTCCATGTGATGGACCTGTATTTTCACTACGCATAGAATGAGCCTGTGAAATTTCTGTCAGTGTCAGTAGTACGCCATACTAAAACAACTCGAATTTATATCAGTCATAATTTTATCATTTATGGAGATTTGCAAAAAACACAAGTTGCCCCATTCGAATGCCTAGGCTCGGTTTACGTTAATTAAAGCTATTTGTTTTTATTTCTGCTATCAAAAAACTTTTTGCAGAGCCATACATAGTGGATTGGAGGGGTAGTTACCCCCGCCAGGAAAACTAAACAAGGTGTTTATGTGATAATAAATGCAAAAATCATCAAGTTGTTTTTAAAAAGGCAACCTTCTGTGTAGGGGTGAAAACGTGTAACTACAAAGCCTGTTTTGTATACGGGAGACCCCTGTAAGAATTTGCTGCCGCAGACAAAAAGTCCTAGGCACTACCCCCTGGATTAGTTAACATTCCAAAAAGGATATAAAGTTCCAGGTTGTTGAAAATGAAGTAAATTTATTTTTATTTTTTTTTGGAAAACATCTGAATTACTGTAAGTCATGTGAAACCAAATGTTGGATGACGAGCGAAAAAGGCAATGAAAATTATACTAACTAGGCTTTTTTTTAAATTTCAATTTGTTTTTAATTTTAAAATGCCATAAAGCAATAAAAATAGATCACCAAAAAGCGTGTCAGTTTTCTCCTGACTTTGTTTCTTTATTTTATAACTATAAAGTTATTTAAACTTTTTAATTTTTACATTCAGGAAAACCAGAGAATAGCAATTACTTGGCTTTAGCTTTTAGAAAATTGAAATGATGTCAAAAACATTTTGGTTGCTATACACGTAAAAAGTTTTCAAACTTTAACCTTGACCTCATGTGAACGTTCAAATCTTGTTTAAACAAAGCTGGCATGAGCTGAACAGCATGCAAGGTCTTCAAACACAATGGATATGTATTATGTATATGTTCATTCTTGTTCCATTAAAAGCAGTGGGAAATTACTGTTAAGTTTTGAACTTCAGCCAGTACAAACAAAAAAGAGACAATCCAGCCAGCTGTTCTGTCTGGCAATGACTTCAGTCTCCCTTGCACTCATTTCCATGATCCCTCATTCACTCAGTCACTGTCTCTCCGTTCTTATTACTTGCTCAAATTGATTACTGAATGCCACCTCATATTACAAGACTTAATGTTTTTAAATCGTTTCGCTGAGAGATAGGTAAAGATACAGTATCGATTACTCGTTTACAAAACTCTACCACTCAATTAAATTCCTAGTGCCCGCGTAACATGAGACGAAAAGATGTCGAGCGTGTCTTGGAAAGGAGACACCATCATTTTCACCAAACAATGTTCAACATATTATCCCCGTAATATCATTCAAAACAACCATCATCATCACCATCATCCGTTTTTTTCTTTGACTAACATTTATCATAATGTTGGTAAAAAAACCTATTTTGTTAAAAAATCATCACTTGTAAAGCGAAATTCTGCTGCTTTTAGATGATTTACTCTGTGTATGTTGGATCACGGCAAACTGCCTTTTATCTTGATAAAAAATCTTCTTAATGAAGATGTAAATGCAAAGCATCAGTGACAGAAACCACTGGGGGAATAACAATTTACTCTATGCGTGGGATCGTCCATCACACTGAGACTGCAAACGAGAAAAACAGCTCAAATGTGAAACTGAACTGGTAGTTTGCATTTCATAACTGTTACTGAAAACTCCTCCCGTTCCCTTGGTGTTCTACATAAAATTAAAACGTTTTGATCATGACTGAGTTTTCTGTTTTGTTAGAATAACTTTTTAAAGAAAAATTAACTACCTTTTTTACCATATTGCGATTGTCCATACGGACATAGTTTAAGCAAGCTAAGAACATAGCCAAGGCGCGTGAAGAAAGAAGATCTTTTATTTTGATTTACTGTACTGTAGAATAGTATGTAAACAGCTTGGTTCTTGGCCATCAAATGAGTAATATTTGTCATTGACATAGGCAGTATAGACACACTCGGCGGTTTTGCAAGTATAATTTTCAGTGTACCATGATCAAAAAGACCGTGAACGGCAAACTCGAGCTCGATACTCGAATTTCTTTTTCACAACCGTTCGAAAAAAAATCAAAATAAATGTAATATATACCTGTAATTGTTAAAATTGATATTCTCCATGTGTTCGATAAAAATATAAATCTATAAGGATAATATTTTATAATAGATATTTAAAAGCAGAACGTTTTCAATCTACTTTATTTTCATTATGAATAATCATTTTTGGAATATTTTAAGAACATTTAATGTTAAAGTCCTGAAAATATTCGAGAACATTCAGCTTCAAAACTAAAAGTTTCATAAACAATTTTTTAACACTAAGACTTTCATAAGAAGAGTGTATACATTTTACTATAGAATGAAAGAAGAGAAAACAATGTTTAAAGCCCTTGGCGGGAATCGGTTATAAAACCCTAACCGGGAATTTAATATACTTACATTTTACTATATACATTGTCCAATACAGTAGATTGTCACTGTTCCTAATTTTGATTATTACAGTAATGTTTTACCATTGAGTGACTTATCCTATACTTCGCCATTTTCTGATTAAGGATAACACAAACACATTTTCAGCAAACGCATTGTGAGCAATAGAAAAATTGTTTTTTATATTTTAATAAAGGTTTTTGTATACGATAATTCTTTTAAAAAGTTTATTTGTAAAATAATGAGCAGGACGCAAAAATGCCTCTGGCAATCTATTCGTTTTTTCTGCAAAGCAAATTGTATGCTATTTGAAAACACCGGCATGATTTCATTTATCAAATGTCAGCGTGAAAGTCCCTAGCCCTGGGCAAAACTGAGTTCTTATCTGTGAAAGTCATGGTAAATACCAATTTCCGTTCCTCCCTTTGAAGAGGGAAATAAAATTTGTGTCCATTACATTTATAAAAGCTACCATATTACGGAACGATTAAAGAAAAAAATATAAGACGTTCTTTCGAACAAGATAAACAAGTTTAAAAGAACAGCGAAATAGTCGCTGAGTTCAAGAAACACCTGGGAGACCGACAATCGCAAAAAAGAATAACTTGCTAATCATGATAACGCTAACAGAAGTCTAGCAGACTAAACAAATTACAAACTAGATAAGCCAAAATTTTGGATATTGCTGCAAAAATGAGCGACATTTTGATACAAAAAGTTTGGCAAAGGTAATTAATGATGTGAACTAAAATGATCAGACATCAAAAATAAAATGGTTGTTTTAACAAAGTTATTGCAATTGCCAGACGGCTACTTTGAATGTTTTTAAAATAAGCAGTTTGTCAGTTCCTTTTTCAATGTCAGAGAAACAAATTGTGCAAAGAAATAAATTTTGATGTTTGCCTGATGGTGATGCGGAAACGCACAAATAAAGTTTATTTACCCGAGTTTTTCTCTCAAACTAAAGAATCTCTACATTTCTGTTCAAATATATATTGAACTTTTCTCCCGTCGTGCAGAGAAGTATAGTTTGAGAAAACAGTTGACAACACTAAGTCTTTACTGATAGTAAGTTCTGGAACAAAGGCTACAGCCAAAAGAAACCAATAGATAAAATATAACCGTCCTCACAGCTGTTAGTGTTGTAGATAACCAAATGGTAGGTTTTTCAAGCGTACGTCCGTTTGTTTCTATTCGGGTTTAGTTCTTCCATGCCGAAAATATCCATCGAAATAGGCAAAACGAGGTAGCGAAAGTGTGGTTGTAATGCGAGCAAAAGTGTTACTATATATGGGCTCGAATGTGTTAATTGTGGCGGGAAAAGAGTGAGAAGTCAGAAGATCAGATAGAGAGCCGTTTGCAAAAACAGAGGAGATATCTTTTGGTCGGTGAAAAATTGTTGGTTTACCACTATTCCCAAGATGCGACGAAATGATAGGCTGACTCATCACTCAACTTTTGTTTCAAGATATGCTGTCACGTGAGGTCAGGTCGTAGCAATTAAGATAACATGATCGAATTCTGTAATCTATTTTAAGATACAAAAGGTTTGCTTCCCGACGAAAAAAATCTTTAGGCAACTCACACAAAAAATTTTGTGCATGATATTTCGTTCATGAAACTTGAAAAAAAAACTAAATTAAAATTTTTTGCCGTTTTTCTTAACTTTTAAAGTGAGATACTTTATGTCTGTGGCAAGCATTGATTCATTTTTCCAGAAACGCCACAAAGAACTGTCTTAATGAGACGTGGGATCTAATATAAAACTAAGTTAAGCTTGACGTAGGACTGCTCTGAGAGTAGGTCGTTTGATAAAATTTATGGATATTTGGTCGTATGCTTTTGCGCAGTTGTATTCTGATTCTCTTGAAATGCAAATGTTTTGAACATGAAAACTACACTGAATTGAACGGGGATTTTCGTCATAGTGCCATGTTATGAGGGTATTATCCTTTGTACTTCAACTGACACGTATACATCAATACTTATCAGGGACGACATTGCGCCAAAAATCTGGTTCATTTCTGCCCGCATAGTCCCAAAACACGCTAACGTTACTATCAGATATTGAAAATTCTCAAATACTGAGCAACTCTCAAAGGAAAAAAATAAAGCACTTGAAAGCTTTTTTAAAAAAGACAACTCAAGGAACAAAGGCTCTAGCCACTTCAGAGTGGAGATAATGAATTATGAAAGCCTTCCTTCGGTTGTTCTGAATCAATTGCAGTGGCCACGTGCCCTTTTTTCTTATCTGTTGCTAGTTCAATATTACCTCACGTATTGAATTTGAGCCGGAACCGTTTCAAAGACTTTTCTTGGTCAGTGTTTTCATTTGAGCGAGGGTGTTTCAAAAGATTTTGCAGACCGGAAACAGCAGCTGATATTAATCGTTTCCGTTGTGCGCAGAATCAGAATGTTGACCAGCGGTTCAGAGAATTCTATTTTTCGTTGATTGCCATAGACGCAAACTGTAGGATGGGTAGGGTTGGAATTGGGTTAAAGAAACTCTATCGAGAAACACATTGAAGCCATGAATACTTCTATTTGTAAATTAATTGTTTGTGGTCTTTTCTTGTTGAAGGTACAAGGAGACAAAAGTAAGTACTTTTAGTTAGAGTAACTTTGAGACTGCTTCATGCACAGCTCAGGGACCCAAACAACGGAAATACCCCGTGCAGTAGCACTCGCAATTAGTTCAAAAGTAGACTTTCGCTTTCGCTAAAGATACTGTTTTATTGAAAGAGAAAGGAATTTGACATCTGAGATATTAGTTACGTGTTTAAACAAAAGCTTGAATAGTGACCAAATTTTTCATTTAGTGGTGTTGTGTAATGGTGCAGTGGCAAGTATTTGTAAAGTTCTTGTATGAAATGTTTACTTTCTGGTTACAAGTTTGAGGTGCGGCTTTGCAAGGATTTCGTCTACGTTTTTGTGGCTTAGTCGAGGCGAAAGGATCAGAGAAGCTTGAAAGCGATGTTCTTCTCAAGTACGAGAGAGTAATTATTTCGTGTACGAGATAAGCTGACACACAATGGATATTTTTCTCTTATAACCGGTTTGTTGTGAATGGTATCGAATAAGTAGGGAATCTTAAATTTGTCGTCATATTTTCACAGCTTGTGACTTTTTTCCTCTTTGAAAAGCGCAAACAATGGATGTAGATTAAACATAGGGTCTACAAGGAAATGTTGAATAAATGGATCTTAATTTTTGTTTGGCGACGGCACCTCGCGGTCATGTTTGAGGGTCGCACATGTCAAATCTTCCCGAAAGAAGCTATCTGTCACCGTGCAGCTGTCAAAGTAGAAATTAATATTGACATTGGAAATCAACACAAGATGAAAACACTCCTCATTTTCAAAACAGCTGTAGAAATGTATGCGTTTTTGAAAGAATAGAAGATCTCGTACCTCTTAGTTTTTGAAACCGCTTTCATTTTTGCCATTAAACGTGCTCACAAAATATGCAAATTATGAACTTTGAAAGATTTTGTTTAAGACTTGCTTTAAAAGGATTAGCGGTTTAAAACTTGTTTATATACTTTTCATTTCCTTACTTGTTCAGATACATCTCAATATATTTTTTCTCTTCAATTTGTCTGATTCGACGATGTTTGAAAACGTCGTTGAAAAGTCTACACACTTTGCCTTTGGCAATTTTAAAATTTGTGAATAAGTTTTTTTTTTAGTTATTATGAGAGTTAGGTTTCAGAAATGTAGAGAGCAAAACCTTTTCTTGGTTTTTAGAGTATTTATTAATCGTATTTGACTTTGTTCGAACATCGTTTTATTTCCACAGCAGGATGCTTTTTGTTTATTAGGAAATAATAACAAAAAAATTAGAAAGTTTCGGTGGAATTTTTTCAGACCTTATAAATATTTCCCTCCGACTAGTTTTGTTTCTTACTTTTGGATGATTTGGTGTAAAACTTGGATGAAAATTACAGTATTTATATCGCGGCTTTGAGAGGAAACGGCCTGAACATAAACCATTAATATTCAAATTTAAAAACAAAATTAAACGAATTTAACATTATAAATGAAATATACGTACAAACAATACAAAGGGAGTTATGACCATATATTACTGGTTAAAATCCTGGCAGGCATTGTGTTGAATGGAGTTGTAAAGTCCTTAAAAATAATATTTCTAAAATAAAATACTACTTTTTGTTTGCAAAAATCTGTGGAGCCCTGTGTTCACAATAAATTAATGACTATATGTCTTTGAACAAAACTAACATTGTCAATATGGTTAAGCAAGCTTATAATGGCAAATGAGGCACTGAGATGTCTACAAGATGAACTAACAGTGGCTGAGTTAGAATTGTAAACAAGGTTGTTATTTGGCTTTGCATAATTTTGCTTTGCTTCAATGATTGTGGTATTTTGTGGTTTGAAAGGTTTTGACTTTGATTCTTGACACTGTCACCGAGTTTTATTCTTGAAAGCTTGTCTACAATAGTCTATATTTTAGTGCTTTAGTCAGCTGTTATTTAATTTCCTTCTCTCTTGTGTTTTTATAGTGCTTACATACTTAAAGTTAGCAGTTAACTATTTTTGTTATAAAAACATGTTTTGAATGTGAAAGAATTTAACCTGATAATTTTATGTAATTTCTAATTCTAAATTTGTTAGGACACAAAAAATATGAATTATCAGAAGTCGGATTGTATTCATACATAGATCTGTATAAGTTCCTAAAGAAGCATAAAATATTTGAATGTTAAAGTTTAGCAGCTAAGTGCATTTAATGTTAGTCTTGTAGAAAAAGCTAGACTGTGGAAGACAGATTTAGATTTTAAAAAGACTTATAATATTATGATTATTGAGACTGAATTTATACTGCAGTGTAAACATTGTGACTATGTAAGCAATTTAAGCAATTGTGAAATATTCGAAGCCTGGAAAAGATTTTTTCCTCATTTTCTTTTGCAATTTCAAAGACTGCGGTGCATAGAATTAGAGAATTATTTGAAATTATTTCTTTACATACATGTGATATCAAGATTGACACCCAAGGTTTTCAATAAGTTTTAAAGTAGGTGGTGATAATTAGAAATAAATGGTGAAGGAGCTGATATTTCTCATTTCATTTGCATGGTCTGAGTAATATAGCTACCAAAGAAAGTGGTAAATTTTTTTTTAAAGTAGGTGTGAAATTTGCTGGCTGGACACTTCTAAGTTAGCCAAGAGGTATCAAAACTAGCCCATGGAATTTGTTAGTTTTCATTTGGCATTGAATGATTGAAACTGTTGATTAGGTGTTAGATCAATTTTTAAAAAGCTGCTATTTTTTCATTGAAACTGGTAGCATTATCTTTGTTGATTCACCTGTTTCTTATATATTAATATCAATATAGGAATTTTAGATGTTTGTGTAATATGGTTAATTGTACAGTTACAGATTAGCTCAAGGAGTGATTGATAAACACCACTGTCGCTGAATAAACTCAGTTATGAGCTTTACATCAATTTTTCTTTGGCTTGTGAAGGAACTATGTCTTTTAGTTGTGAAAATATTTAGTGGATATATTGCAATATTGGAATTGTGTGTCCTATTAGTATATGTTCATTTTAATTGTGCATCCCATATATTAATATTTGTTCATGCAAATATTGGACAATATCATGTTATTTAAGAAGTAAAATATGTTTTCTGTGCCTTCATAGCCTGGTGAAACCGAGGCGAATGTTTGGGAGAATTTGAGAGCAGATTAGTGAAAACCTAAGATGCAGTCCAGGGTTTTCACCTGCTTAAGAATTCTCACAAACTTTGCCGAGGTTTTCACCAGGCTATGAAGGCACAGATAACATGTTTTGTTTCTGTTAAATAAAATTATTATTTTACGTCTTAACAAAGAGATAGACGATATATGAAGCGCTTACTGTAAATTCTTACAACTTGGAGACAGTCATTGCCACATCATTTTTGTGCTTCATAGCGCTATGAATTCAAACTTGTTGACCAATCAAAACCCACGTATTATTCAAATTATTTTATAAACAGTGCTGGAAGTATCCTTAAACCTCTTCAATAGTTAAAACCTCTTCTGCAAACCTGCTTGTGATTGATGAAAAGGGAAATCGTGGAAAGATGTGAATGGGGTTTGAAGATAATAATAAACCCATCAACAAAAACATACAACATAACTACCAAAATAATTAATGGGTAATTTTTTAATAGAGACGGCATTATGGACCACCAATGTTCTGGTTTAATTTCATCAGCAGATCAGATGTGTTACAGTCGAACCTCGATTATCCGGACCTCGATTATCCAGACTATTTGATTATCCGGACTTTTTTCTCTGGTCCCAATTTTTTCATGAATATTAATTAGTTGTGATCTTGAAAACT
>JAOBBB020207168.1:0-20674 GCA_025331005.2 Zoanthus gigantus
TTAGGCGAGAAAGAAAGTCACACAAATCAGTTCAAATCTCGGCAGAGCCGGGGATCGAACTGGGGACCTTGTGGTCGCAAGGCAGAGATCTTACCAACTGCACCAACCACGCCTGCCCATGTACATGCCTGTATGTGGATATTATTTTTATCTTGAGTGTCAAGTTGATATCTCATGAGTAGGCTGACTAATCTTGCAAAATAAGTTGGTGTCAACATGACTTCAGACTTGAGATGGAAATGGCACATAGACAATATTACCAGAAAGGAAAAGAAACCTTAGAGTAAGCTCAGCTACTGTCAGGACCTTTGCTTACGACAGCTTTGTACTGCCAACTTTAGAGTACTGTATGTATTGTGTAACCTGGGACCTGTACCCTAAGGAAAACATTAATAAGCTGGAAATGGTGCAATGAAGAGCAGCACATTTTGTGCTTGGCTGATAAAACTATACCTTGAGTGTTACAGAAATGCTGCAGGAACTAAATTGGGTGTCCTCAGGTGATAATCTTAATAAGATTCTTATAAGATTCTTACAAAATCGTACAAGATCTTAATAAGATTTCCATTTGGGTCTCTTGAACAAAAATGGCAAAACCTGAGACTTGCCAAGCTATACAAGATAAGCTACATATGGGAGCTAGTTGAAATGGGAAACGACAATCTAAAGTTAAACTGAAGTTGCTTCTCAAGACATGTGAACTGCGAGGGAGTTTGAAGTCCCAGCATCACATACAAACTAACACATGTGGTCATTTACACCACTTACAGTAGAATCAGGGAGTGGAACAGACTGCCTGATTCGGTGGCCCAGGCACCGACTCTGTCAGCTTTTAGACAGAAACTGGGACAGTGAACATTATTTATATAATTAGTATACATGTGTGGTTTATCCTACAGTATTTTTATGAACATGTATCTTACTTTAATTAATATTAATTTTTATTAGTATAACAGTATGTATGTACACTGAACTGCACAAGCACCTAGCTTATTGATTTTTTTTTAAATCTGGCACCTACTGTACTGTACACAGCTAACTGAAATTATTGAAGATAAAAATGGTGTCTTCCTGGATACCAAATTTTTGTCACTGGAGAAATCCTGGTATTTCATGTGGTGTCTATATGAAAAATATTATAAAGAAATTACATAATCACACCAAAAAATTTATAAAAATGATATCATCATCAGTCAAACACCTTGTGCAGGAGGCTCGGGTTTCTGGTTAAAGAAATGACAGTTATTTTGTATAAAACCATGAAACTGAGGTTAATTGCAAACCTGTAAGTCTTGCCACACAACCATGATGCAATCATCAGCCTTTGTAACATATTTGCCTTGATGATCCTTTCTAATTTAATGAAAAATAATATATTGCATTAATAATTACTCCTGCCATCAGTAATTTTTATCATGAAACTACTTCCCACTAGGTTCTTTAAAGATAGACATTGGTTATTCACAGAGTTTCCTGAGTTAGAAACAGTTTCATCCAGTGCAAGCAGAGGAGTCGTGGGTGAACAGCATGATAGTGAGGATCGGCTAGGCATACCAGAACATAAAAATTTGTCAGGGGGGGAAAATGTTTATGTGGAACCCCAACTTTGCAAGAACTGTGCAATAAAAAAAGGCTGTAGTTGTGGACCTGTTTATAGACATGGATATAGTTCAAGTACATTGAAACAGAGTAATCTAGAAAGTACTCCAATGGCAGACTCAGATAATGTCAAGAAAAATATACTTGAGGTAAGCATATTAAAAAGTAAAAATGTTTTTTGCTAATTTAGAAATTTTAATCTTAGTTCCCTCAGGTTTGTTTGCTGCTAGCTCCTTTACAAGTTCCACAAATAGAAGTTGTAAATTATAAATGCCATACAGTAAATGCAGTGCTGCTTTGGTGTTTCTACAGAAACAGTTACAAATTGATAAATTTTACATAGTGAAAAGAATTTTCGAACTGACATTTTGGACCTTAGTCCTTCATCAGAGTAACTCTGACAAAGAACTATGTACAGTCTGAAACTTCAGTTCAAAAATTCTTCTCTCTACATTGTAAATTATACTTTAATTTGTAACTTTAACCCAGGCTGGACAACTAAGCTATGTAATAAAAATTAACCCTAGGGGGTCATTTGGAACCCCCCTCCCATCCAACTTTCTTGTGACAAGAGCTTTGGCAACCAAAATTAACAAACATTAAGCTTGACTACTGTAGTTTTCAAAAATATTTGTGTTGTGTCAGTTATTTGGTTTCCATATCAACAGCAACATCAATTGAAAATGTCATCCTTGTAAAATTTTGAAGATTATTAAAAAAATCATTGTTTTCTGTTTTTTTTTAGAAATTTTTGGTAATTTATGGTTCTGTTACCTTTTATTACATTAATATTCAAACAAGCTTAGAAACTGTTAGACTTTTAGTACTCCTTGGCAATAAAATTAGATTGTATTCATATGACATGGGCGGATCCAGAACTTTTGAAAGGGGGGGGGCACATATATATAGATTCTGTGAGTTCTTTGTCTGTCTGTCTGTCTGTCTGCCTGTCTGAAATAAAATTACTTAATTGCACACAAAATTGGAACTCAAACAATAGTTTATTCCACGTTGGCAAATAATACATGGTGTACATTTTTACTATATGATTACATGGAACATATCAGTGCTGATAGCCTGATATATATAATTTCCCAAAAGGAAGGGGGGGGGCACTAGCCCCCCTGGCCCCCATCCCCTTCCCTCCTTGTATCTACCTCCTATTTGACAATATTTATATTTTGGAATGATTCGTTTATTCACAGCTCAATAATACTCTCATGATTAAGGTGCACTGTAAATTTAGTGTTTCATAATTCTTATAATTGACTTTTCCATTGTGTCTTTAGGTTGGATGTGGAGCTGGCAATACTGTTTTTCCTGTTCTCCAAACAAACAAGTATGTAACGATTTTGCAAAAGTGTGTGTAACATTTTTGATATAAAAATTATTTGTGTTGTGAAGGAAAAACCTTTTGCAGAAAGAAGCACTGGTCTTCCAGTCATCAAAAACATCAATTTTTATATTTGTTTTTTGGTTCAGCTTAGGTCAAGATTTGAAAAATAAAATTTTTTTTGATTGTGAGGAATGTGGAAAATTTGAATTAATGGCAAATAAAATTGGAAACAAAAGATCTCAAGGCTCGTACTAAACATTACCAAGATAAAAAAGTAAAATTGGTTTCTTAAATTCCAGTTGCCAATTTTTCTGGGCCTGGTTCCTCAACACTCGATTAGTGTTAACTAGTGATGAGCAGTGAAAGTGAAGTGGAAAAAAAGCATTTGTGCAGTAGCTAATGCAGATAAAATACTGTACATATTTTGTATTCTAAAACGCATGTGCTGTAAGCATGGAAAAACATCGCAATAAATAGCAGCATTTACGAGAATTT
Organism: Zoanthus gigantus; assembly: GCA_025331005.2. NCBI lineage: Eukaryota > Metazoa > Cnidaria > Anthozoa > Zoantharia > Zoanthidae > Zoanthus > Zoanthus gigantus. Next base: position 3,431 of record JAOBBB020207168.1, read on the forward strand.
CAAAGTTTTGTTGGGAAGTTGAAGTACATTGAGTTCAAACGATTGATATATATGAACGGAACCCTATGGGATTGCATATTTTAACTGAAAGTTAAGGCCGGTTGACCAACAGTTTGCTGTTAGACATTTTGATTTTTTTGTTTTTGTTTCTAGTGATCCAAATCTCTTTGTTTACTGCTGTGATTTCTCGGAAAATGCCATTGATTTAGTCAAGGTAAAGTACTTTACTGTAATTGCCGAGGCTTGAGTACGTGTCTCATTCTGCTTGATAATAAGGAGAAGTCATTTTTTTGTTAGCCAAATGAGTAATAATATAATAGTTATACTACTAATAATAATGGTTTATTAACAGATCCACCGGGTGGCTCTTCCCTGTTAAATTACAATTAAAATATAACTACAAGATAAATCAAAATTAAGTTATTTACAAAATTATATAAATACAATAATAAAAGCGGGATTGACATAATCCAAGAATTACAATAAAACTTATTAATCGCGCTGCACTCTATTTATTAAAAAGTTCCTTAAAAGTTTTAAAAAGGTTTTATAATCTTTGCAATTTCTAATAGTTTCCGGTAGGTTATTAAATAGCTTCGACGCATTGTCTTGGAAAGTGCCGTTTTCGGTCGGGACCACTAATCTAATTGAATTACTAGAGCGCAGTTCCCTGGGGCATTCCTGTTTTATTATTTTAAGATAATCTGGCCAAGTCTCAGTGTTATGCAAAGCCTTAAAGCATGATTTCAGGAGGTTTAAATCTCTTCTCTCATTGATTGGAAGCCATCCAATTTTAAGTACATCCCGAAAGTTTTTAACATAGTGACCGAGTACAAAGCTTGCGGCAGCAAATTGAACCCGTTGCAAACGGCGAAGTAAGAATTGTGGTAAAGGATAAAAAACCAGATCGGCATAATCTAGTTTTGACAAGATGAGTGTTTCTGCTAATTGCTTTCTAAGCTCATATTTGGCGAGGTATTTTAGTTTTCTTAATATTGATAGAGTAGCGTAGCATCCTGATACTGTGTGTTTGATATGATCGTCCCACTTAAGATGTTCATTGATGTGAACTCCAAGCAGTTTACAAGATTTAATACGTTCTAATTTATAGTCACTAACTGCGATGTTAGGATCATATTCGTCAAGGTGATGTACTCTAGACATTTGCTGGGTGGACAGGATCATAACCTTAGTTTTGTCGTTATTAAAGGCGAGGGTACTCTCCTTAGACCAGGCGCTTAGCTTATTGACTGATTGATAGATAGTGTTTCTACAGCTATTTAGGTCAGATATTTTGGCATGATTACAGAGTCATGAGTCAAGGTGAGTCCGTCAGCTGTTTTTCGCCTAAGGCTGAGGTTAGTTCATTCATGCGCGCGCATGCGCAAGCAATGAATGAGTATCGTGGGGGTGAAATGTCGACGGAAGTGGCTGTAGACCGAAATTTGTGGACGAAAATTGTGGACAGTAGACGGAAGTGAAAAAGTCCTGCGAGCGTGGCTCCATGGTCGAACTTTTGACTTTCTTGTGCACGGACCTAGTTTGAGGCCCGTACTGACCTTTTTTTTAATTGTTTTTTTTAGTTTTTTTTTCTTTTTTCTTTTTTTAACTTAAAACTGCCTATAATGCCTTTTTCTTACTTCGTAATACAATTTAATATTAAAACATTTGGAAAACATTAATGATTTAATCATTAGACTGTTTTTAATATTATTGTTCATTACATGAATGAGCTGGCTCTAAGAGCCCTTTGATTCTCAGGTTAAATATTTTGATTCATGACTCACTGACTCATTTGAACTTTAATCTCGATAATTTTATGAAAACAGTTCTTACGGTCATGATTTTAATACATGAAATAATTCGTATTAAAAACAATAAAAATACTTAAAATAATTGGTATTAAAGGAGAACTGAACCCTGAAATTGACTTTTTATCGTTTGAGCATTTAGGCATAGTAGAACAACTAGATATGAAGTTTTTTTTAAGCTGTTAGCCGAGCAGTTCAAAAAAATTTGATGTTTTGCAACGAATCGACAAGATTTGATCGGCGGTCAGTGGTTGTTTATGACGTAGGTTACGATACTAGAATGATTAAAACGAGGAAAAACATGGTTACTGTGCGGCTTTTGGCTGCTATAAAAGAAACAAAAACTTCGCAAAACATCAATTGTCATATTTAAGCTCTGAATATGATAACATACGATAACCTATGTTTCTACATTTAATTTCTCGCTGTAATTTGACTTAAATTTAAAAAAAAAACTTCACAGAGTTAATCAACTATACCATTAGAATCAAACAACAATAGGTTAGTTTTAGCATTCAGTTCTCCTTTATTGTGTATTTATGCCACTGCCATACACATAAGTGCTGTATTGTGAACACAAGTTCAGGTTTATGCAAAATGTATGGAAAATCGTATTTTTAGCAACTAGATGTGGCACCTCCCTCAAAGGCGCAATCTCCATTAAAAAAATTTTGTACGAAGTCTGTTACAAGATATACAATACCATTAATTATCTCATAGTATAGATCGAACAGCTTTAGGGGGATGGACCATAGAATAAACATGGCTTGGAGTGAGAAAAACCAAAAATAAACATTTTCAAGTTCAAATACGATGAAAAAATTGGTGAAAAGCAAATCAAAAAATCCAAGCCCTCAAGAACAGCCAATCAAAAAAGAAAATGCTTGAGAAAAAAAAAACCTTACCCCCCATCTCTTCCCTTAAAATTTGTTCTGAACATCCAGTAGTATTTTAAACGGGAATGTTAAAGGAGCAGAGACTATCAGGTAGATAAAATTCTAAAACTATTGTTAAAAGATTCGGAATGTATATGGGATTTTTAATGAAATTTGTATAAACACTGACACTGTGACAGCAAAATGTCTTTGATACATTTTCAGTTTTAAAGTGTGTTCTTTTAGGTGTTTGTGATCTCAATATTATTTTCATTTAGAAGCTTATCATCCAGCTATAACATATAAAGCAGGATGCCCTCGGTGTAACGTACACCCAAGAATTTGGAGTCTGAGTGGTTTAGTAGGTATATGCCGGTCATTTGACTTTTAAGTCAAATGTCTAGATTAGAGAAATTTGACTGCGTTTATTGGTCCTAAATATCAGGACGTTTAAACCGCAAGTTTGTCGCACTCTCAGTGACGGAACATTAGTCATGTTTTGATTGCTTTCATGTGTAACAGGGTGGAAAAAGTGAATAAAGAAGCCTTGAGAGTTTCTGTGCTCCAAATATGTCTCCCCACCCACTACTGTTTCCCTACCATCCTTTATCATTGGCAGGTGTAATAACATGCTATCAGTTTTTTCCTTAAATAGATTATAGAGAAATGATATCTTTTCAGTTAGATAATGAAGTAATCATTTTTCTTCAGGAAATAATCTAATAACTGCTGTATATAACTACTTTTAATTAAAGGTAAGCGAATGACTTAAGTCTGTGAGGCTTTTTTCAGCTCCAAAATATCACTTTGCTTGGGCCAAATTTGTTCGTGAGCTGGGATGTTAAAAAACTGGGTAACTTCAAACCGGAGTTAGGCAAAAATTCTAGCAGCATAAATTCTATTCTCGAAGAAACGTTTTACGGTTCTTATATGATACTGTTCGTATTTTTTAATGAAAAAACATGTTTGTCCCTGAATCAAAGCTCCAATGAAGCCGTCTCTGTAAGGCAAGGTTGTTAAAAAGATTTAAAGTAGGGGAAGGCCCCACAAAGCACGAAACAGATCGCTGCTTCGATAACTTTTATCTTGTTCTTCATCAAACTTCCTCTTATTAAAAAAATAAAATCTAGCAAAGTTCTGGTTCGCTTTCCTTCTTCGCCGCCGGTCGCCATGACTTTCTCTTCTCCGTACATTGCATGAACTTGCGCGTGATGACGTATTTCGCCAGTCTTTTAATTATCGCAGTACTGACTCTTCAATATCGGATCTGACATGAAAAATTCCGAATGTTCTCAAACGCGACACACATGAATTTCATCAATTTTAAACAAAGCTATGTTTACCATCCTTTCTAGTTCGTTTGCATGTATTAATAAACTTTACAGTATTAATACTCAGACACAAGCTGTTTTGCGGATAATTGAGCTACATTCGTCAAAATTAGCCGATGAAATGCGCCGGTTGCCGGCTTACTTTGAAAACCCTGGTAAGGCTGGAAACAAGCCAAGAACAATGTGTTACCTTTACCCTGTTTCAGTGCTGATCAGCTTTTTAGCCACTCGTAAAAATATTTTTAAAAAACTGATATTGCTGAACAACATGTTCTCGAAAATTCATTTCGCTTTTAGAGAAATGTTAAGCCTGCATCACACAAGCGACATAAACACAAGCGCAAGGTGGATACGCTTGTGTCAGAAATCTTCTAGTGGGAAGCGACAAAGCGCAAGCGCAAGACACACACAAGAAAAACAAAATATTCCTTTTTCTTGCGCTTGCATTAGAAAACTATTATATGTTTAATTGCGTCACGCCAACGTGGTGTGAATGTACAAGTTTCACGAAACGCATTTACTGATTCAGTAGATTGACGCAAAATAGTTTCTGAAATCTTTTTTCAGTGTTACGTACCCTTTGAAAATAAGATTAAAATTAAAAACAACTCTTGCGTAGTGTATTCACCGACTGAACACCAAGCACATGTCATTGCACTGGAAACCTTTCGGAAAACAGTTAATACAGAGTTCGACAGTTCCTCTTCGTCTCGACAGTCTTTGTTCCGAAAACAGGTGTTTTTGTCGTTTGGGCATGATAGTTCTCACGCAAAGTAAAAACTATTTAAAACCTTATTAAATAGCAGCAATAAAATACGTGTTCAAACATGCTGTCAATTAAGCTTAAGCAAATAAATCGATTTTCTGGTAAGTGGACTTAGGGTGCATTTCTTTGGCAAAATCCAAAAATGGATTATTGCGTGAGATCACACGGATTCTTTTTTGCCAAAGAAACAAACAATCCGAAAAGAGATTAATCGCGGATTCTTTTTTGCGAAAGAAACGAAAAATCTAAAAACCGATTTTTCACGGGCTACGATTTTAGCGCGAAGACCGCTCGCCACATGTATTTTTTTCTAATCCTTTCCCAAAGAAACGCAAAAGCGACGAATCCTAAGAATTCGAATTCAGATTAATCCATTGAATCCTCGTCGCGAGCGGATTCATTGGATTCATATAATCCGTTTTTGGATTTTACCAAAGAAACGAAAAATTCCTTTTTGGGTTCAGAATCCGGATTAGGATTTTTCCCAAAGAAAAGCACCCTTAGTGTTTTTATAGAAACGTCTAAATGTTTGGCACAAAGCTGAATGTTCTTAGAAATGTGAAGGATTCGAATGTTCATAAAATGTAATACACTCATATTTTTTTTATTGAAAAAATATATTTAGCATGAGAAATCATCTGAAAACTAAGAATTATGGAAAAATCAGCTCGTGCTTGGTTACATTTTTTAGCTCTTCGAGTATATTAATTGTTTTAGTAAAAATCTCTGAAGAAGAAACAAAATAATATTTTTTTTAAAAACAATTATTGAATTTATTCAAACAATCAATGCTGATGATCCACCAGCGACCACTCGTCGACTGAAACTGTCAAGTTGATACTTCAAATTCATTATTTTCTTACGTTTGAAATTTTTTAAACCATATTTTCTTGATATTTTATTTTTCTCTGAGATTACCTTTTCATTAAGAGCGTTTAATTCCTCTTCGGAAACGTCTGAAAAGCGGGAAATTAAGGGACGCCATGTTGCATTACTAGTGTACATTCTGTAGACACTACCTATAACCTGATTTAGTATTTATCCATTTTTGCGCGTTCTGATTGGCTCCCGTAACTCGTCATATCCAAGATTATTAGTTAATTCAATTTTTGAGGCAATGACAGGAAGCGCGCATGCGAAAAATAGAAAAAAGGTTTACATTGTTTTGTTTCTTTGAAAAAAAATGCATTTTATCCCATTATTTTGGTAAATACTAAAACAACTATCCACTATAAACGTGCTAGTAGCTAACTTGAAGCCACTATTTCGGAGGCCTAAGAATTAAGATGAGTAGATGTTTACAAAGTTAACGATTTTATGCCCGGTAATCTGATTTTGTATGGCAGTGTATATGTTATCTGAACCAGCTTCTGAACCAAATGCATGTTTTCTTGTGCTGTGATTATCGAGTGCCCCGAAACTCTTAATATCGTATTGTTATACGTTATCTTGTGTCTAACACGAAAACATGTGGTTATATATATAATTTAGGCAATAGGCATGCAGAAATCTTCCTCACTTATATTATAAACTTAAAATATGATTCCAAGGGAAACTGTTTCGTTTTCCCGAAAGTCCTGTTTCCCGAGACAAAGTAGATGGAAACATTAGGACTCGAGGACAAAAAAAACTACCGGTAACTAGTTTTCCGAGGGACCATACATTAAGTGCTTTGTTTTATATTTAGACTTTCCCATAATCACATAGCCAAAACTCACAACAATAACAACAACAGCGGGCAGCAAGTGCGCAGTTGTGTCCTGGTGGGGATACAATTGAATTTGATCAGGGGCACGTTACCAAAATTCTACCAATTACAATGCTTGTTTTGTTGAGTGAAAGTCTAATTATATATCAGTAGGAAATATATAGGGTATAAGTAATAACTTATATATATAGTAATAACTTATTTACTTGTAACTGAAAATTATTATGTAATAATGTATTGTATATGCTTTTTATGCAGGAAATTGTAAACTGCATGCGGAAAACACTTGATCCAAATTTGCTCAGGTTTTGGGTTAGGGTCATGTATGAGGGCCGATAATCTTTGTAAGCGAAGTAGATGTTCACGGGGCAGCGATCCGTATTATTCATTTTTTGTAACTAACTAAATTTGCAGTTTCTTTCAAATATTTTCGTAGGTTTTTGTTTTCCTTTGTGCCACTGTATGACGCGTTTTCCTTCTGAATCGGTAATTAATTGCTAGTCTCCCTTGCAAGTTGCAAAAGGTGTGTCTTCTAATTTCTATTTTACTGACCTCGTAAAAACTGTGCAGCAGTTGTTCATATCCAAAGGTTGTTTATAGCAGAAAGCTCCAGGAGAGAACTCCAGGGATTTCACGGCTCTAAAAATTAGAAATGTCTTAAACTGTCAGCGGATCTGCTGCATATGGCCGGTTTCAAAGGAAGACATAAACTAAAGAAAATGTGCAAATTGTCATATCATGTTTTCAGTGTATGAAGTTTACAACGGAAGTCGAAACATAGGACCATTTTCAGTTTAATTTAGGAGAAAAATACATTGTACAGCTGCATGACACGGGCGTAGATTAATCAGGTTTTAGACAACTTATGATATACAATACGTAAATCTAAATTTAGATTTTTTTTAAAAAAAAATTCTATTTTAAGAGTTTAAGTGGCCGTCGAATTAGTAATTGGTCGTCGCGCGATCGACTTTAAACAATTTTCAACTTTGGCAATGCAACTCGAGTTACAACAGTTTTATTGTGTTTTTACAGTTTTCATTTCAGTCCAGTGAGTACAAAACTTTTCTTGAATGTTAAAGTTACTCAACTTTACTTTTCCAGTGTTGATCAGTTTTATTCTTGAATTCATAAACATAAGGCAAATTGAATAAGTATGTTTGAGCAAGCTACAGCAAATACGATTCGCTGTCCAAAAATATCAAAGCGCGATATGATGACTCTTGCAAGTGCAAGGTGTTCATTCGTTGAAGAAATTTTTATAAAATTTCTCTATAAAAAGCTATACCACATAATTGACACTCTATCATTATATATTCTTTCTGAAAACATTCAATGTTTTATTAAAGAAACCGCAAACAGAGAACATCAAGAAATAATATTTATAAAACTGACTAGTCTGTGTACTTAGGTTTTTCTCATGCTGAAAATGAAAGCACCTATAAAATGCTTTAAGCCAAATAAAGAAGAAGAAGACCTTTATTAGGCTGTGAGACTCAAACAAAAATTGATGTACAAAAAAATAACAAAAAATAATTTAATTTGAAAACAATTGGGGGTTTATTTGTTGTTACGAAGACACAACTACAAAATAAATGATTTTAAACGGAAAGAGTTTGTTAAATCCTCCCACAAGGACATCTTCTTTTTTGTCAAGCTAATTATCAGTTTGTGAAAAGCCTAAAGCTATCTCGAGCAAAAAAAATTATGTTTCCCTGACTACCAGTTGCTCCATTCACTTCTTTTAGGATCTTTGAAAAAAGCAAACAAAAGCTTTTCGCTTTTAGGAGCCTCCAGGTGCGAAAAGAAAGTGATGCCGCCCAGAAGTTTTGAATTCAAAATGAAAACAGTTTTTTATGATTCAAGCAAAAACGTGGTGCTTTCATGTCAGATGAGGGAACTACGAGGTTTTTCTCCGCATCGTCATCTTTCTTTATAGTCGATGACGAGCCGAATTCTTGGTGGAGGATTAAATTAAAAATGCATTTTCATTCAACACGAATAGTCGATTTTCAAGACCGACAATTTATAGTTTTACTTATTTTACATGACCAAAAGACATTAATGTTGCTGTTTGCGTAACACGTAACAAATTTGACAGAAAGAACTTTTCACGGAAAAGGGGAAAACAGTCTTTCACGTTTTGTGGAGAGTCCCTTTTATTTGCGATTTTAAAGATTTTCATTGGTGTTAAAAAAGAAGAGGCTAGCAACAGCGAAGGTGATTGGCTATTGATCTGGCAGCTGGTTTATGTTTGTCTGAGTTGTGATAAAAGACGAATAATTTGCATCTCCTTAAAAAGGTTGTATGTTGTTAAGCCATTGCGTTCTGGTTTGATAACTTCATGCATTGAAGATATACTTTGGCACTTATCTTTCAAGCTTGGTGAATCACCTTTTTTTTTCAACGAAGAGCTACAACATGCCCGTCATATTTTACAAGTCCCGCTGAAACATGCAAGAACCGAAACACAGGTACTACCTCAAGATATTTCCTTAATAAAAAAGTTTACATTATGACAAGTTCTATTTTTGAGACGAGAAGTTGTTGATGCGCAGAGCGCCACATTTTGTGCAAGTTATTCTAAAGAAGCAGCAAGAAAGAGAGACAAGTTCTGACTAATAGCAATTCTCCATGTTTTAATTTATTGACACATCTTTTTGTGTCAGATCAAAGCTGAACGCCAAAGTTTGGACTTTTTCAATGCAAAAGAAGTTTCTACGTATGCATTGTTATTGAATTCTAAATTAAGGCACCTGCTTAGTATTTGGTCTAATTCCGAGCTTACTTTCTGATGGCTACGTTTTTGTCTTTTTCCACAGTTTTTCAAAGTCAATTTTATGCCGACGAGAATGCGACAATTGTCAAAAGTCTATTAGATTTCTTGGTTTTAAATGCAGAGACTGTAGGTAGGTATTGGAAATAGTATTTATATTACGAGAACTCCCCTTTTTCTGTACCAAGGGGATTTGCATATATGAATAGTACAACAGCAGTCAAAAGGGAATTATTTCTGTAAACAACTTCTTTTTGGTCAAATTTTTCTTTTTTTGTGTCTTCAGATACAAATGCCACAAAAAATGTTCCTCGGTTGTCTTAGCAGAATGCGAACTGCGCGATCACAAGAGTAACAACGGTACGTGCATTTGAGAATTTCAACTTTTAGTATCTAATTAATATTCATTTTTGTTTTCTTAAGCTAAATGTTTCAACCTTTCTCAGCTTGTAGTTGCACATTAATCGGCAGTTGTTTTTTCTTTGCAATTTTTCTCCGCGTTTAGGCAAAAGACGGTCTCGCAGATTTTGGAGAAAAAATTTCCGAAACAATCGAAAATGGATTCTACACAAAAGAGTTGCAAAAGATTGCAATCTCTGGAACGACTCGCTGAGCAGACATACCCACGGCAACCAACAACAAAAGAGAAAAACTGGTCGTAGATTTATGAGTGGACTCTACGAGTCTTTTTGTTACAATGCAAACCATACGATTGATTTACAGCCTTTTGAATCGGAAGGTGTTAAGTCGATGTTATGTTCTGATGTTCCTCAAACCCTTGATCCTTGCGGTTTTGATGCAGTGCGAGAGGATCTCGCAGATCCACAACCTATTTTGTATTTATCGTCCAGCCCTTACCAACCTTATGGAAACTCTCTCCATACATGTTCATCCGGTTTTTCCACTAGAACTTATTCGTGGTCGAGCAGGACCTCGGCCCGAACTACTGCTAATTCTTCAGGATATTGTTCTGGCAATAACTCTTGTCCTTCGTCGGCAAACTCGCATAGAAGCACGTCACCAACGCCGGATTTTTCAAATATCAAACTTCTTTCTGCAACTTTAGAAAAATGTGTTTTAGACGAGGAAAGCGTTCTAGAAGAAGCTGATACTAGCAGTTCCGAGACAGAAAGAGAGTTTCTTTGTACGTGGCCTCCGTTTGTGGGTGAGACGATAAAAGAAATATCTCACGCGCCTGAGCGAGGTATTGCAGAAGAAAGCGATCAAAACAGAGTTATCAAAGGTAAGCTCAAAACTTTGAAAATTTTAGAATAGTAACTTAGATAATTATAGAATGTAGTTGCTTACACCAAAAACCTTGTTTAACAAGTAAGGCCAAACCAATTTAATTTCCCGATTTGATATAGCTGTTTGAGCACGGATTTTTTTTTAAATTTGAAGGGTCGGTCGGTCGAAAAAAAAGGAAAATAAAAACAAAATCTCCATTTTTTTGCTTTGGCTTTGAATATCAATAAAAATTTTCATTATGGCAAACCCTGTATCTATAGCGATATTTCAAAGTTCTCATTTAAAAAATGTCAATATGTTGAAATTTACGTGACCTTGAAACAAAAAATAATTTGAGCGCTATTCGTAAAGTACCGTAAAACCCGTTGTATGCGCCGAGAATTTGACCCCAAATTCAGTTTAATACATAGTTTGGGGTTGGCTTATACAACAAACACCAAATTTTGAAAAGCAAAACAACCGGCGAACCGGAAATTTATACCGCGACGAAAAAAACGTATCCATTTATTTTTGACGACTTGTGAAAACAAAAGTTCCGGTGTTGCGCATTTTTATAAACGACTTCCGTTCATTGTGTCCATCAATTCAAATTCGAAGAGTGCATTTGAAACATTGTTATATTAGGTCACTAGCAAGCATGTGCTATTTTTAGCATTCCAGCTCCCACATGCGTTACACTTTAAAAAGTTTATTGTGATCGACTTTGAACAGCTTCACCGGGAGTCTAACCCATGAACTGATGAACGCTCCGGTAATTAACGGTGCACCAAAGAAACTATAAAGTCGTATAGCTGTTTGAAGCCAGTCAGTTTGAGTTCTTGTCCGGCATTCAAATGTGTACAACAATTGTTTTAACAACACTAGACCGCTTCCTTCAGTCACAACTTTATGAACAAAGTTAATTTTAAGCGAAAAAAGACAAGAAAATCGCTTCGAAATTTGTTTTTCTTTTCTTTTTTTAACTTCATTCTGACTAAATTTCCGTTTCGATTCTCTTACAGATTTACCTTTGTAGAAATTTTGTTATTTAACGGTTTTTGTAAGTTCAATTCCTGCCATGCTTAGTTGTTATTTTTAAAAGTTGCAAGCGTTTGTGGTGGGCGTGAATTGACCACACACAGAGACCAAGATATATCACGTCGATTTGAAATGATATCGAACCAGAAATGATCACTCTTGTAGGTTGATGCAAGCTGAGTGCTTAGGGCCCGAGTGGAAGAGGATGAGTATATCATTGGCTGGTTGATAGGGATAGTACTCGGGTGTTTCGGGGGTTAAATTTGGCTCTTCAGTGATTCGCAAAAGCTCCATATGAAATCTCAAAATATCAGGAGGAAACGAATTGGGTTGAATCGGTCAGTTACTATAATTTAATTAATATGCAAGTTGCAGTTATGTATCTAAAACTTGATCGGAATAATCTTAAAAAACTAATGAAGTGCGTCGGTCACTTGTGATTTAGTGGAAAAGTGTCACTGCTTAAACATGGAACAAAACAATACCCGGAGTATTTTTGGTCAAAATGTCAGACTGCGATGTTTTAGTTTGCGAAATTTTGCTTCTCCCAGTTCCTTTTAAAATGCAGGGTTGTTTTTTTCAAAAGCTGACTAAATGTAACCCCGTAGTAAACCAAAATTCAAACACCAATTTTATCACCAAGGAAAAAATCACGTTGCTTATAAAAAACTGTTTGTATTTTCTAAGGGAACGAATGACAACCTCAGTTTTTAAACCCTAACCTGATTGTAAAAAAAAAACAACAGTGAAAGCGTACTAGTCGGTTTAGTCATGGGCTTTGAATACTAGTATAGACAGCACATGCATGCGTACTATTACTGAGTACTTGCACCCTTGCACAGGCATTAACCCGTTTTCAATCTATACCATAAATAATAGTGAATCTGAGTGTTACTAAGCAGCAGTTTAGTTGTATAAAAAACAACAACAACAATGACTTTATTTAGGTGTCAAGTCATATTTAGCCGGCCAAAGGCCTACTAATTGGGGACACCATCTTTACCACTCTAAGGTGGACGGAAACTTTTCACATGACACACACACAGACACAGATATGTCTCCAAGGGACTACGATATAATGTCCTTATCCGAGAAGATGCGAAAGTCTAACCATTTGCAGATGTAAGAGCAAAGGCAGCACCTTATCCTCAATTATTTTAAGATCCTGAGTGCTGGTCCAGCCGGGAATTGACCCGGAGCGTCCTGCATGATAGACTGGCGCCTTACCAGCTAGGCTAACCAGATGGAGGCACACTATTCAGCACTGATCGCATATCCTCACTCGTTATGTGCGACAGTCATACACAAGAACTTAAATAGTGACATATTTGTTATCTAAAGAACTCAACTGCAGGTTTGCGCATTAACAACTGATCCAAGATTTCAACACTTACACATCAGCATAAATGATTCCCAGAGCTCCTTGCTTTTGACCACCAAATTCTTTCAGCTTTTGAATCAACACCTGATTAACTTTGTCGTTAAACACATAAAGCTTGGCGATAGTTGGGTTTCGTTCACTGTAAGCTGATTCTCCATCATCAGACAAAATGTCCTGAAATAGATGTAGACATAGGATGACTCTACCAAATTTATTAAAAAGATCGTTGGTCGATACCCTTTCAAATATTTTATGCTTAATAATCTTCATATCTGTTCTTACAATCTTAGCTTTAATAATTAGAAAAGTATTTAAGATAATTTTTTTATAAAACAACCAAAATAGTACACGCGGGGTAGGGGTTTATTCAAGGACTAGGGCCTTATTGGAGGAGTAGGGGCTTATTTTAGGAGTAGGGGCTTATTTGAGGAGTAGGGGCTTATTCGAGGAGTAGGGGTTTATTCAAGGAGTAGGGCCTTATTCGAGGAGTAGGGGCTTATTTTAGGAGTAGGGGCTTATTTGAGGAGTAGGGGCTTATTCGAGGAGTAGGGGCTTATTTGAGGAGTAGGGGCTTATTCTAGGAGTAGGAGCTTATTTGAGGAGTAGGGGCTTATTCGAGGAGTAGGAGCTTATTTGAGGAGTAGGGGCTTATTTGAGGAGTAGGGACTTATTCGAGGAGTAGGGGCTTATTCGAGGAGTAGGAGCTTATTTAAGAGGGAAAGGCAATCAAAGGAGTGTTAAAACCAGAGTAACATAGGTGTAAATTTTGTCTTTAGAAACCAAATCAAAAATTTTAAATATAACACTCATTCGAAAACTTACAAAAGAACATAATTTAAAATTTAAGAATTTCCAGCGAACAAAAGGAGAAAAATAATTCTGTTACTTACCAATTTTGGATAAAACTGGTACTGTAAAAACTGTGCTATGTTCAGTTTGTCTACTTTCCAGTTATACTTTTCTTTCTGGCAAAGGGTGAAGTTCTCTCTTGGAAATGGCGGCTTGCAAAGAAATAGCCACACAGAAGCATCCTCTCCAGTAGACAAACTTTGAGGAAAACATCACATTTGCAACAATTAGACCTCAAGAACAAATCAACAATGAGCCAAAAGGCGAGTCTTTACTGACGTCATTGTTAACACTCTGCTTCATTAGGATACACCTTATTCAGGCAGCGGATGAACAAACATAATAGGATTTGAGAATCAAAGAAACGTTATTTCTAAAAAATTTGTTAAAAGAAATAATACATGCTCTTGATGCTTTCAGAGTCTTGTGAAAACCGAGGTGAACTTTAGGGAGAATATGAGAGCAGATCAGTGAAAACCCAATTCACACAAACTTTATTTTCTGAGGTTTTCACCAGGCTATGAAGTCACGGAGAAACATGTTTACCAGTATCGGATTTTACGGATGAAACTGGATATTCACACTACTTGGAGACAGCCAATCACATCCCTCAAGTTATTTTTGTGCTTTTTAGCACTATGAAAATAAACTTGCTAACCAATCAAAACGCACGTACTATCCTGATTATTTTATAAAAAACTTTGGACTCTATACATATAATTTCTAAGCTAAGATATCGCTGTTCTACAATACTCAAGACAGCAGTGAGGGAAACTGCTGAGCCATAGAGTAGATTTTTTGAAAATTCCCCGTTACACCACAAGAACAGTAATTATATACTTTTCGATATTCAGATTCAATTATTCTGATTGGTATCTTAGGAAGGAGTCCTCTTGTGACAAAAAAATCCGTTTGTATCGTTCCCTTGTACAAACTTGAGCAAGTATGGTAATGTACTAGTTGATGAGTCGAAGATGGCTAACTGTTTTAGTATAATATTAGTTAGGTGGAATATAAATGGAAAAAACAACAATTAATTTTGACCCATACAACAGAAAAATCATTTTTTAACTAACATATATAAAATTCGAACCTTTTACTTGTGCATGTCCATAACACACTAACGTATTTCATGTTACAGTGTTATATATTGCCCGTGTGTAAGTTCTCGTTGTTCAATGTTAAAGTAACTGACTAGTATCGTCTGAAAGATACTATCATTTAAGCATGTAGCAACAAGCTATTTTGCTCATCATTGAAACCAGTCATTTCGCAACCAAGGCAAAGTTTTTGAACCACCCATACCAACATCATGCTAACACCAAAACGTTTCATCATCCAAACCAACGTCGTTTTGCTATCAAAACCAAGTCGTTTCATCATCCAAACAAAAATCGTTTTCCACTATAATCAAAGTCGCTTCAACGTCCAAACCAACCGGCCATAAAAATCAAAGTAGTTTCGTCATCTAAACCAACGTTGTTTTGCCACCAAAACCAAAGTCGCTCCAGCGTCCAAACTAACGTCCTTTTGCGACCAAAACCAAAGTTGTTTCATCATCCAAACTAAAGTCGTTTTTCCATCAAAATCAAAACTGTTTCATCATCCAAACCAACCGGTCGTTTTGCCACCAAAACCAAAATCCTTTCATTACCAAAACCAAAGCTGTTTCGTCATCTGAACTAAAGTCGTTTTGCAACCAAAACCAAAAACGTTGTTTCATCATCCAAACTAACATTGTTTTGCCATCAAAAACAAAGTCGTTTCATCATTCAAACTAACGTTGTTTTGCCACCAAAACTAAAATCCTTTCATTGCCAAATCCAAAGATGTTTCTACCCAAAACCAAATTTGCTTTGTCACCAAAAGTAAAAATGTATCGCCGCTAAAATGTCAAAGCATATCTGGGCACTCAAAGACAACAAAACAAATTTTACAATTAACTAGAGCATTTTAGCGACCGCCCCGGCCTACAGCAACAAAAGCAAGAGGTGACACTTATGTCTCACAGAAAAACTTTATTTAATTAGAGCTAGAAAGTTGTCCTTATTAAACAAAAGAACAGAACTCATCTCTAAATCGGCCGCCACGAGAATAAATTTTACCTAGCTAATTTCACAAGTTGCCAACAATAACTTTTTTTAAGTCTTTGTTTCACAAGTAGAATAGGACATCACACTAGGGAATTAATTACTTTAACCAATGTATATATAAAGAGGTATGTTTTTTATTGAATAAAACTGTCTGGCGCGAAACTCAGAGTTACAGTGAATCGATGTGTTATCTTTGATTCTTCCATTTTTGTATATTTAGCTCTGCTACCACAGCATTGAGCACTTTATGCCAAGGCAGATTTAAACCTCATATATATATATATGGTAGAGAAAAATTAAAAAAACTACACGTTTATCTCTACAAGCCTGTTTCGTGTTTGCCCACTCATCAGGAGAGTTAATTTACCATATACCTCGCTCTACGTACATTTATTGAGCACTGTTTTCGGATATCAACCTCATACTTTATATATATACACATACTTTACTTGCAAGATGAGAAAAACTATAAAACTGCTATTAAAAGATTGGCATCAAAGTTTTATAAGCTCTGTCATGAATAATTGAGTTGCTTTGCCTTGATGAAGATTTTTCGAAACTTTTCAATATTGTTTAATTTAGTGGCTTACACAAAAATGCGAAGGTCATTATTGAGGTTTTCCAAAAAGTATTTCACCAGTTGATAACAGCGACGTATTTCGTGCTTCGAATGATCAGAATCCACTTCTTTTCTCCAAGCCCTATGATGACCTGATTTGACCGCTAAATTTTTGTTGTTGTATGTTTTGTTGCCGTTGAACCAATTGAGATTTTTGCATGGACACAGACATACATAAAAATACTTGCAAATACAATAGATAAAACACAAAAATGAGATGAGGGAACATTGTTTCACCCTCTTTTTTTTTAATAAGAATCCAGTTTATAAGAATCATGAAGCTCAGATATATTTCGGAACTTTTAATGATTTTTTAAGAATCATACTGAGGCTCGATCACTCGACCACTCTGGTTTCTCTACTTCAACAAAATAAGGACCTATTTAAAAACTATTATTTAAGAATTATTTAACTTTCAAAATGACAAAATTTTAAGAATATCGCGAAAAAGTATGATTCTTATAAAAAAAAAAGTTAACATCAACACTAATTGTGACGGGCTTCCTGTAGTCAACTGGCTACAAAGGAAAAATTATCCGAGTGCCCAAATCTTATATCAAACTGAAAAAACAAACTTGAAACCCAGCTTGCAGCACTTTACCTTATAATTGGTAACTTCTAGTATTTAAAATATAATCATACGTGTTCATGTACACGCTTGTTAGGTGTATCTAAGAAGTTGAACTAAATGAATTTAAATGAATAACCACGGGACAACAATTCCGCCGGTATACGTTGGATCAATTCAATGATCAAATTGGACTCACAAA
>JAOBBB020207243.1:0-11714 GCA_025331005.2 Zoanthus gigantus
CTCGGCCTACGGCCTCGTTGGTTATATATATCAGCTCATATCCGGCGCGTCCTCGAAGAATAACTGTTAAATATACTTGACAGCGTCTATATTCGGCTATTTGATATAATACTTGATATACTGAACAGCGGCTGCTAGACAAAAGCTGGCACAAGTATACGCTCCTAGAGCGTCTTGTTCTTAATAAAAACCACTATTTTTTTTTTAATCCCTGCATGAACGACGAAGTTCGTTTTGGCATTGCACAACAACAAATTAAAATCCATTCACGCCGACGAAGGACTATAGTCCGAAATGTCAGTTCGAAAATTCTTCTCACTACGAATACGATGTAAATTTATCTATATATTTGTAAAACTGTAAAATGCGTTGGAGAAAAAACGCTTTGACTTTCCGGTCATTATCCGTCGATAGCTTTACAAGAAACAGCACCTTATCGTTTGATTTTCTTTGTAGCAATTCAATCTCGGAGGGAAAAAGCTCCGCGACAGAGCGATATATACTTGCTTATTCAAACTTTGCTTTTTGCCACCAAGAAAAACAGTCAAATGAAATTATATTTAATTTTTTACAGACTTACGAAACGTTCCCTCGGAAACTGCGATTAAGCTTAACTGTTTAGACTCAGGCAACTCAAGCTTAATGAAAGCAAACTTATTAATAATAAAAGCTGCTTTGGTATTTCTTAAGACAGGAGCGCGAAGACAAAACATTTTTATGAAGGGGTTCGGTGGGGGAACACGGTTTGAAGTGTCGGTTCACTGAGCAATTTCCCAATGACGTCGGGTCATTAATATTTGCGACTTCAAGATCCACGACGCGACACCTTTTACGATGCAGTGGAAAACGCCTGAAACGAAAGCAATATTTTTAGCGCGCAGCGGGGAAGTACATTTTATAATTGCGTTTTGCCAAGCAAGGCGTTCTCTACGTGAGGTGGGGCCATAGGTACAAGGGTTTTAGAAATGCACACTATTAGCCCTGCCTAAATTTTTTACTTCCGCTGGCATCTTAGAAGCGTCGCGTCTTATGGGTAAAGTCCCTAATTTATGCAGTTTTCAGACAGTGATCTCACTTCACTGGTTGCCACGCGACAAAATCTCGTCGTTAGTGGGGTAGAAAGTTAGATTTTCGTTATGTCGAAAGTGGAAGCAAAACAATAAATCAAAATCTTACTTGTTCTTTTATTTCGATTGGTAACCTTTCTGAAGTGTTTAGAAAAAAAACATGTTGGCACATCCCGACAACAAACCAAAACGGTCTCGGCTGGCCAAATTATAGATTTTTTTTGTCTGATCCAACAGTATTAATTAAGTTATACTGAACAAATCTTTAATGGAATTGGATCTGAAAGGTCCTGGTGGAGAAAAACGGATACAAATTCATAGGCCTTTTCTACGTAAAATAAGATAAACGTCTGTGTTGATTAACCTTTGCCGACTTTTATATCGTTTTAGAACTGTAATCTTTTCCTTATATCCAAGGAAAAGATTACAGTTCTTATAAAATCAACGATCTGACAAATATGGCGTCTTGACATAATTCCGTATGCGTTAACAGGCTACTGTGAAATAGAACTTTCTTAAAATGTTTAGTATTTAACACTGTTCATATTTTCCGAGGAAAAAATTTGTTAATCCGAAATTTAATATCAAATCAGTCTTCGTAAGGTTACAAACAAGACCATGGGTTAAACATTTAACCTTAGATTACCGTTAATCGGCTGACCAACTGGGTCCTGATTGCTCTGATTTTGCGCGTGCAGTTCAACTGGGAGCTCTAAGGGGCGTAGCCAGGATGAAGGGGATGGGAGGAATTTCCAGGGGTTCCGGAATCTCCCGTGTCACACCTCGATCCTTCACTGTGTCAATTTTCAGAGCGCCATCAATGATTATGAACGGATAAAACTCATACAGCTATTATCCTTACAATGGACTGTATAAAAATCTAATGGTTAACGACGGAAGGGAAATTTCGTTCAGCCGGTAGGCTCTAGAATGCATGACGTCTCAATGCTATGCCCTCTCCATCAACTTCCAGTAAATAGCGGACTTACCAAGCCGACTAAAGTATCCGTCAATCATTTAAAAGATTTTACTCTAAAGGCAACTTTGATATCTCCAAAGTTTTGCCAAAAACGATTTTGGACATTTAGAAAAATTATCCTACTGCAAAGTTTTTGAGGATCAAAACACAGTCTCCCTCGACCGTGTTGGGTCGAGTAGACCTGGGCCAAGTTGTTCAAAAGGTGATTAACACTAACCCCGGGTTAAATATTTAATCCATGTTCTTGTTTCCAACCTTACAGTGAAAGATTTGAGCTGAAAATTTTGGGATTAACAAGTCTTGTTCTTGGAAAATCCAACCCCTATTTTTATAAAAATGTTTACCATTTCTTAAAGGAGAAATTGTTGCTTGAATTTTCGCTTAACTCGGGGTTAAATTTAAGCAGACTTGACTGAGCTTGGCCAAGCATTTTACAGAGTAGACGGTAATACATGTACAAAGATGAGAACGTTGTTTATTTCGGTCATCGACAAAGGCCTTCAGAAAAACAAACTTGGTACAAAGCTATAAGATGTACCACTAGTCCCCCAAACTTCTAAGCTGTAACACTTTTTGCAATCATTATGAAGTCCGTTTCATTATAATATAGCCCTCTAGAAATATATATTTAGAATTTGCTAAAAGCAAGTCCTATTATTGTATTTTATCCAGTTTTGTGTCAGTTTTCAATAATATATTTTATGATTTGCCATTGGGGGCTTGGAGACGTAACCGACCGCCATATTTTGCTTCTACTTTTCTTAGGTCAATGGACTTATGAGCTGGGATGTGAGCGTATTTGCATTTGTCCCCAAACGCACAACCAGATGTCCTCCAGAAATAACACTCGTCCCCATTTACTGGGCCAGTAACTTTGCTGGGTTGGTTAATACATAGTCTCGCCTGGGAAATGCTGTAAAAGGAAAAGAACACCATAATCGATCGTTCTACATTATTGAGTTCAAGTAATAGTGTGTTCATTTAAGTGGCGCAGCTTTGTTAAGTTAGCAAAATTAAGGTAAATGATAATAGTGGTGATCAATGATAATCATGAAGATGGCGATGATCGTGAAGATGAAGATGCTAAGGATGATGATGATGATGATGATGGTGATGAAAATGATGATCTTTGTGATGATAAACATGATGATATGATGATATTTTGAATGATGATGAAGATGATCGTAGTGACGATGATAAGAATGATGATGAGAATGATGAGAATGAGAATGATGATGATGATGATGATAATGAGAACGATGATAATGAGAATGATGAGAATGAGAACGATGATAAGAATGATGATAATGAGAATGATGAGAATGAGAATGATGATGAGAATGATGAGAATGAGAATGATGAGAATGAGAATGATGATGATGATGATGATGATAATGAGAACGATGATAACGAGAATGATTAGAATGAGAATGATGAGAACGATAATGAGAATGATGATAATGAGAACGATGATAATGAGAACGATAATGAGAACGATGATAATGAGAATGATGAGAATGAGAATGATGAGAATGAGAATGATGAGAATGAGAATGATGATAATGAGAATGATGAGAATGAGAATGATGAGAATGAGAATGATGAGAATGAGAATGATGAGAATGAGAACGATGATAATGAGAATGATGATAATGAGAATGATGATGAGAACGATGATAATGAGAACGATGAGAACGATGATAATGAGAACGATGATAATGAGAATGATGATGATAATGATGAGAATGAGAATGATGAGAATGAGAATGATGAGAATGAGAACGATAATGAGAACGATGATAACGAGAATGATGAGAATGAGAATGATGATAAGAATGATGATAATGAGAATGATGATAATGAGAACGATGATAATGAGAATGATGAGGATGAGAATGATGAGGATGAGAATGATGAGGATGATGATAAGAATGATGATGAAAGTGATGATGATGAGGCTGACGACGATGAAGTAGATGACTGTAAATGACATTTTGAACGATGGTCGCGCTAATGCACACGTCGATGTTTACGCCGCTGTGCAAACCTCGTCTTAACAACCGTTGGGAGGCAATGATGGACCAACTAAAATGATCTGCTGTTTGAGTTGTGGCTTCATAGCTCAGTTGGTTAGAGCGTATCGCCGAGGTCAAGGGTTCGAATCCCGTTGAAACCTGGAAAATTTTGTTTTCAGGTTTAAACTGCGTACATAATCGCTACAATCATTCATAACGTCATTGTTTATACCACGCAAGAAACTCAGTCTCAATAATCGATGACTGTGAGGTTGATAAGAATGTGACAATGATTATTACTCAAACAAAGGATTAACGTACTAGTAAAACATCAGTGTTTTTCCTCTTTTCAACGGTGTAAAATATTTTTAATAATCGTCATGATGTTGATGATGATAGAAATAACAAGATGCAAGGTATCTTAATAAATGTTGATCATAACAATGACAATGATGATGATATTGATGATGATGATATTGATGATGATAATGATGATGATATTGATGATGATGATGATGATGATGATGATCAAAAATGATGATGATGATAATGATGATGACATTGATGATGATGATGATATTGATGATGATGATGATGATGATGATGATGATATTGATAATGATAACAATTAACAGCTCAGCTCTCCATTGATATTATTTACACTTTATTATTACGGTTATCATTGTAAACACCAAATTATTTTCATTATCTCAAAGAATGATTTGAAGTATGTAAGGATAATAGAAGGATCAGTAAACATTAATAATTGCAGTAAAACAAACTACAGTCAAACCTCGATTATACGGACTCATCGGGACCTCGGTAAATAATCCGGATAATCAAGAGTCCGGATAATCGAAATTAGGAATATTAATGAGATACAAATGTAAATAAAATGTGAACGGCAAAGAAACATTTTAATCATGAAATTTACACATTCTTTGTGGATTTACAAATATTCGCTTTTTGTTCAAGTATTCATTACATTCTAAAATGTTAAAGCATGTATACTTATTTGCTTCAAAACCTTTTCGTCCCACTTCCGAACAAAGATAATACGCTGTTTAGACAGTCTTTCAAAAGGATTTAATCGGTCTATTTGCAACTTCAAGTTTTCAAGATGACAACTAATTAATATTCATGAAAAAACAGTCGAATAGTCCAAACAATCGAGGTTCGACTGTAGCGATATTTGGGACTTATTCCATACCCAAAAAATTGCTAGTGATACAAGCAAGTGAGCTCCGCTTCTTAAGCCAGAATAAAGTTACAAGTTTATTGAAATTATTGACATAGTTCAAGATCTACTGCTACTTTGAAAAAATTCAATGCGGCTTTTAACAGCTAAGCACTGCTAAAAAGAACAATGCGACCAAATGGTTGAGAAAATAATTTGAGTAATTTTAGCTAAGCACCAAGTATGATAGAATGAAAATCAACAATGAACATCGAGAATCAATGTAACAATGCATGAGCCACTTAGCTCAATTAATTAGCCTATGCTATTTCTAAGTGGCTGTGCTCTTAGTAACATGCAAACTTCACTTTCTCTTTTTTCTTTACGGAAAAATTGACTGTAAATATCAGAAGGCACAAATAGAAGATGTTGTTGTTGCATGAAAGACAAAAAAATCTTTATGTGAGAAGCATAGTGCAACATTTAAATGAGCATCCGTAAGTAGTTCAAAGTGTGACTATGCCCAATTCCTTCACTCGTCTCAAAATGTCTATCATCCGAATTTAAGCACTTCCGCAAAACGTTTTTGATTTTGGTCAAATCTTTTTTCTGTAGCACTAGAAAATTCAAGAAATTTCCACAGTCTATTTTTTTCAGTGAAGTCTTGAAGAAGATTGGCAGCCGTCGTGAATAACGTCATCCTAAACCTAACTTCATCTACAAAAATCACAAATAAAACAATCAAAGAAAGTTATCTAAAAGATCCGTTACATACTGTGAATAAGTAAAACTAAAAATAAACGGGGAATTTTTCTCCTGCAGTTTGCGCCATTCTAGTTTGCAATTTGCGTCTTTCACGACTACTGCCATTCCCCTTCAATAACAAACAGAAGGACCATCTTTTTATCACTTCAACCTTCAGTTGTCTAAATTACGTAATCACAGGTAAAATATTTCAAGAAAATGAAACACAACTTTGTCTTTACGGTAGTTGTTATACAAACCTCGTTTCTTTTCCTAATTGTCGCTTTATAGAGCACTTTGATTGCATAAAATTTATCTTCAAGCTTGTTCTTTGCTAAAAACACCTACACAGTAACAAACATTGGCGTTCGTGTTATAACAAAGTTATATTTTATATTAATATTAATATATGTAATATGGAGAATATAAACAAAGAATAAATATAAGCATGATCTATTAGAAGTGAATTCACATAGTGGCTCTTCGCCGTATAAAACATAAACTAAGTAAATACAACAGAATTAATTTACTCTAAGTATGTAGAAATCTAATACAGAACAATAAAATAATTATTAAGATCTGATAAATAAAATAATTATTAATTACATAAGTAACAGGGAAGGGTAATAAGACTCCAGATACAAAGCTACACAAAAATGTTTGATTGGTGAAGCTTCAGAGCTGCAGAAAAAAAAAATTTGTAAGGCTCCACATAAATTATAGAGCTTAAGAGGTATTGAAGTTGCAATGCTCCAGATAAAAATCTGCAGATGTAAGAGCGGTAACTCTTTAGATATAGGTCTGCAGACGTGTAAGGGTGGTAACGCTTTAGATATAGGTATGAAGATATGTAAGGGTAATAACGCTTCAGATATAGGTCTGCAGAGATCTAAGAGTGTTAAAGCTCCAAATAAAGAGTTGAAGCGGTAAATGAATGGTAATGTTCCAGATATAGATTTGCAGAGATGTAAGAGTGGTAACGCTTCAGATAAAGGCTGTATAGGTGTAAGAATGTAACGCTCAAGATATGGATCTGCAGAGATGTGTGTTAACGCTCCAGATAAAGAGCTGCAGAGGTAAAAGAATGGTAATGCTCCAGATATAGATCTACAAAGATGTAAGAGTGTTAACGCTCCAGATAAAGAGTTGCAGAGGTAAAAGAATAGTAATGCTCCAGATATAGATTTGCAGAGATGTAAGAGTGGTAGCTCTTCAGATTAAGATCAGCATAGGTGTAAGAATGGTAACAATGATCATTTACTGTTCCAACTACAAAAGGAATGTTGAGGACAAAACATAGGCTTCCACAAGGCTGTCATTGTTCTGACATTTGAAGTCGTTAATCACAATGTTTTCTGAATCATTTTAATGAAGCTCGGCTTTGTAAAAATTGGCCAAACATCTTATTGAAATTTTTGTGCACTGTTCCAGGTTTCTTGTTAAGCGTGCTACAATTCTAATATTTTTTATCCTTTGCTTTTTGTAAAATTGGGCATTGCTCTTAAATCTTTGGCAAGCATATCGTATCTGATTGATATACATGTATAGACGACTGTATCAATACATAAAACAATGTATTTTTGAATTTATAGTACTTAGGTCCATAGTTTGAGTGTAGTTTCAGAAATTTTCTTTCATAAGACAAAAACGGTGATGC
The DNA here is from genome assembly GCA_025331005.2 of Zoanthus gigantus. Lineage (NCBI taxonomy): Eukaryota > Metazoa > Cnidaria > Anthozoa > Zoantharia > Zoanthidae > Zoanthus > Zoanthus gigantus. Next base: position 7,640 of record JAOBBB020207243.1, read on the forward strand.
CAATCTGTTCTTAAACAGTGAAGCACGTAAATAAATACAATCAACAGATTGTAACAATTGTTTTTTTCTTATTTATTTCGCAACTTGACCCAAATAAAAATTATCAATAAATTTTAAATCTGAAAAAAGTTAGCTAATTTAAGGTACAAGTAATATTAAAACTCTGTTAACACACCTTTCCAAAACTGCCTTTTCCAATTACTTTAAGAAACAGAAAATCACTAGGTTTTGCTCTGCAATACAAATACAAAAAAATGTTAGTTGGAAATAGATATCTGAACAGACATAACTAGAATGCTGCTAAAAATAAATAGCAAAACAGTTACTGTTCATCAACAGAATATCTAAACTGCGTGCAAACGAACGCTAACGAATTATAACTTACATCCTTATATTGTTTTATAATTGTTCCTTGTATGCTTTATGATTTTACTTCAAAAACCTTAGTTACAGATGCTATTGGCGTCTTGCACTCACGTGACTATGACCTTGACAACCTTTGCTAACCGCCATATTGGTGTACAACTGGACAACATGACGTGATAAGATGCTTGTGTTTGTCTGAACTCATACGTTTTCGATAAAATGTATGTTGGGGTTTTCGGACAAAACGGCGAAGAAAACTGATAGCTTTCAATGCAATAATAAAATCAGATTTACATAGCACATTTACTATGTGAATATGTTCAAATGCGCTTTACAAGTACAGAGCTGACCATTGAAAGACTTAGATCGTCCGCTACAGCGGCTCACAAATATTTTATATATTAATAACGCTCTCAGTAGAAGAGACAGACCACACAACATCGGGATCACTACCCGATTTTTTACGACAGATGTGTGTGGGTTCTTTTAAGTCTCCCGATAGAAGGTCGGGAGACTGGACCTACGGTTTAACGTCCTTATCCGAGGAAATGGAGAAGTAGTTGAACACATTAATTTTTAGTCTGAACTGAGAGTGGAAGTTTTCCAAGTTTAAGGCAAATTGAAGGAAGAAGCTGATCAAGACGATGACTTTGAAAGAGTTGCAGGTTTAAAACATTGTACATGCGCCTTTATTCATACAATCTAAGGAATCGGAGTTCAGATTCCAGATACGTCTAGTATGCATGGCTGATCAAGGGTTTTCACCTGCTCGAGAATTCTCACAAATTTTGCAGAGGTTTTCTTACCAGGCTATAACGGCAAGGAGAACATGTTTTACTTCTTTTATAAAATTATTTTTTGAATAAACAAAGGAAAATTAAATGAAACTGTAAATTCTTACAACTTGGAGACAGCTAATCGCATCGCACACGTCAGTTTTGTGCTTCATAGCGCTATGAAAAACACTTTGTTGACCAATACAAATTATTTTATAATCGACTCTGAGAGGAAAAACACAATATTGTAGTTGTTGAAATACGTGTATTATAGTTTAAATTTTATTTCTCTAAGCATTATATATCTTTTGAGCTGGTGAAATAAACAGTAATAGTTTTCAGCACATTTTGAACAACAAATATGTCATATCCTGCACAGTCAAAACAGTCAGCTATGATAAACTAAGGCTTGGAAGATTTTCTTAACACATGAAATTCAAATTCAAATGTGTGCCCATGTATATATATCTACTCTGGGTAATAACTATTGGCTATTTAAAACTGTCAACGTTTATTCATGGTTGCAAACTTACTTTGGATTGTGTGACTCTCCCAAGTCAATTTTATCGGCATCTTTGACCTAAAATATTAGTTAGAATAACTTGTTAGTCTTTTACACTGGAAATATACTTCGGCATGCGGACATTGAATCTCAACTCTGATCCTCCAGGAAGGAACCAGTTGAAAAACATGATTAAACAATTTTTTGCGGTTCTTTAAACGTTCCTTTTACCAAAAACAAATGGGAAGTTAAGATATATTTGTTGTGAAGGAGAGTTTTGATGTTTAATACGAAATTCGGTTGCAGTTTCTTTACTCTGATGGGCAAATCCAGCTGATGAATTCAACTATGTATTTTGTGGCAAGCTCAAGAAAAATGAACAGATATGTACAAAATGGGTATACAGCGCAATAACTGATTAAAATAATTATGAATCTATTATTAACTCGTAAAGCTTTAGCTCAAGAGCTATTGCGATGGATCAAAATGCGTAAACAATAGAATATTTGGAACCCAATCGCCTCAAAATCGTCAAAAATTCTCATTCTTATTCAATCAATCAATCAATCCAATTTTGATCCGGGTTTATCCCCGTAAAAGGAGGTGGCCGGATTTACCCCACTCTAACAGCAATCTCTCCAACTCCCACTCTCCATCTCGCTCAATTCATGGTATCCTTCTTTCCAAACAAACACTCTTGCTCTCCTTCTCCACTTGCGTCTTCTACGTCTTCTTTGGTCGTCCTCTCTTCCCCTTGCTCTTCACTTCAAACTCCAATGCTTTTCTCAAAACATGCCCATCATCCCTCCTCAACACATGCCTGTACCATCTTACTGCATTTGCCTTTGCCATCTGAACCTCTGTTTCCTTCAATCCCAACATCTCCATTAGGTCCTCTGTCCTCTTTTTCTCCATCAGTTTTGCACCACCACTTACTTTGTTTCAATTTAGAATATCATTTAAAAAGAAAATATTGTCAGTTTTCAAGTCCAGTGAGTCAGTAAAACCAGACATCACTTCAAATTTCATCACATACTGATATATATTCTACTTCCACCAGGTTCACAATTTATAAATTAATTTAACAGACAATGAAAGTATTTACTAAGCAAGGATCCCTTGGTTAGTCAATTTTGAATTCAGCTGTCCAATCGAAAATTCATCGCCTGTGAAGCTATACACACAAGGCACACCAAACCATATCCACTTCCTCAGTTAATTTTCTTTCACACAGTCACTCCAACCAAATAAATGCATAATAAATTCATTATATTCTAGTTTTTGAGAAGTTTCTTCCAACGTTATTTGTACTTTCAGTGATGAATAAGTTCTGTTCATGTTATTTCAGTTTTGTTTACTGACTGGTTGGTGATTTTCTGCAAAGACTAAAGTGTTATTGGAGGCTACTACAGTAAAACCATAAAGCAAACAACTGACCATGCCCAAAGCTCATTTTTGATGAACCTCTATTAAGAGGCTACCCACTATTAACTGGCCACAAAGCCATTTCCAAAGGGTGGCTGCTTAGTTAATACTTTTTTAGAGGGTAGCCTCTTAGAGGTCCAACTGTAACTTTAATTTAGTTAATAAATAGTTTAGATTAAAGCCTTTTCTAACTCTATCTTGCTTATCATGTGCACTGGATGTCTCAAAGAAGCACTGAAAAGCAAACGGAAAAGCACACGAGCAATCGCTTATTTAAACCCCGCAATCCTGTAGACTGCAGACAATCTGATCTTTCACTAGATCATGTGAGGAACATTTAGGGGAGCATTCTGTAGGTCTTAAATTTCGAAGGTTGTCTTAAAGAGTTCTTAATTTTATGAGGTAGAACACAAATGATTTTCTTTTTCACTAATCTGGTAAAACAATGTAAATTACACCTATCCAGTAAAAAACACTTAATTTGCAGCTTAAGTTTCCCTTAATGTTGTGTATTTTTTTTTCTTCTGCACTCTACCAGAAATCTTGAGTACTAACTATGATAAAAACTATTATTTTCTGAGCATTCATTTTTTTATAATTTATATTGTTGCAAAAATAATGGTTATTTGGTTAAATTATTAGAAGTCTTTAATTCAGTGTGTTCACTTTGTTAATGTTGTATTTTCCTCTTGATTTAAATTTATTTCACATTAGGTGACCAATGGCCTTGTAAAACCATCTTGGAAGAGAAAAGGTTTGACTCTTTTGATATACATTTTGAAAACAATATGTCTTTTTAATAAATTGTTTTGGTATCTGCTCACCATTCAAAGTAAACCTTTTTTTAAATATTTTTTTCTAATTTCTTGTTTTCCAATATATTATTGGGCACTAGGTTAGCTAGTGAATTATCATCATTTTGTTTTAAAACAGGGTCCGTGCAGGTCCTTAAATCCTTGAAAAGTGCTTGAATTGAAAACGTATTTTCAAGGGCACTTGAAACTCC
>JAOBBB020207327.1:0-11713 GCA_025331005.2 Zoanthus gigantus
AAGAAACTTATTAGCATGTCTATTATTTCCACTTCTCTAACTGTGCGAGGTCAACCTTTGTCTCGGTTTCATGTAGAAGCTTGATTACCTTTCAGGAACTGTGAAATGGTCTATTCACACAAACTTTGCCAAGGTTTTCACCAGACTAAAGGCATGAAGAACAAAAATTGTTCTTTTATTTCTTTTATAAAATTCTTATTTTCTGCCATAACAAACTGATTAGAGGTTATATGAAGCAAGTATGAATATATAGTTTTATTTCTTTCATGAAACTGTAATTGTCACAACTCGGAGACAGCCAATCATAAAATTATCACTCATGCCATTTTTGTGCTTCATAGCACTATGAAAACATACTTGTTGACCAATCCAAAAAGCGCTTACTATCCAAATTATAATTTTTATAATTATATATTTTCTCACAGGTGATCAGAACAATTTTAAAAATTTAATTAACTAATTAATTTAAGATTAATATTTTAATATTTATTTAATTATGTTCTTGAATTTTCAGCAACACATGATTTGGAAGTTTCTAATATTACAGTAACTCCTAGATATCAAAGCATCAGAATCTAATTACTAGTTAATTTTGTGGTGTATTTGTTAGATAATGTTTTGATTTTTTGCTGAGAAAATTGAAATGTATATTAAAATGTTTTTTTATTTGTGATGTTACATTTAAGGGTGAACCTGGACTTCCTGGAGAGAATGGAAATCCTGGGCCACAGGTTTGATTTTGATGTACAGTACCCTATTAAGTTTTAGCTGTTACTAGTGTTGAGTATGGGACAGCCAGTGGCGGCAGAACATGAAGTGGGCTAAAGTAAAGATTAATTTTATGATGCTTACGAAATACTGTTAAGTTTTACCAGTAAAAGAAACATGTCAACTCCAAAATTGCATTCCAAAGCAAAATATTTAATGTAAGAAACAAGAGCATGGATTAAAAAGTTAACCGTATAGCACAAATCAACTTTTGAGGAATATTGCCCTTATAATAACATTTACTGTAAGATATGAAGAACAGCTTCATTGAGAACAGACAGACAACATACAGTAGTAGCAGAATCACTCCCCTACTCTTTGCAATAATTATATTAATTATTTTAAATTATTTACAGTAAAGTCTCTTGATAAAGATGGAGAGATGTGTCTACAGTTATATATAGCACCTTATTTAAGAAGATAAATGGTATTATGAAACATTAAATTTTTTCAATTTTAAGCCATGTAAAGGCCAGGTGTTGGACAAGGTTGTTGAGAGTATTTTATAGAAAGTAGGAGTTTATCCCCGATTTCTCTCTTGGTGTACTACCTTGACATCAGTTAAACAAGGCTCTTTCACCATTAACTGTACATTTTCTTACAAATTTCTTAAAAACAATGGAACAAGGCCCACAAAAGACAGATACCAGGCCCTTCATAGGGCATGACACACATAGAGAGAGAGAGTACATTTGATAATAAATTTTTATTTCAGGGCCCAGCGGGAGACCCAGGATTGGAAGGCCCACCTGGAAGAGATGGAGAAAAGGTATTATAGCAACAAATTATTGTTATTTAAATAAGGATTTCTGGTAAAATATCAATCTCCTCCTCAAAAACTTGTTATCTTCACATCTTAAAAGAACATGACAATACATGTACTGTATAGAGTTACATTGTTAAAACATCTTCACCTTTCCTTTAACATTTACGTTTTTATAGAAAATGATTTACTAAACAAAATATTGTTGAGAATGATATTAAATTAAAACTTGTACTGAGTACTCACCCCAGTTCTTACTCTGCTGTAGGTGTAAATGCCAGTTACACTGTATCAAAACTTCATGAGAATGCCCTTTATTACCCAACATTATTTTTTTTTAAAGAACTAAAGGTGTATAATTGTTTTAATTTACTGTAAGAATATTGTAGAGTTTTTTTTATACTCTAATCGGTTTGCACAGCATTTAATAAGTCCCTCCACTAACAAACTTCTTTTGATGTCTGCTGTTTGCAGACTATTATAAACTCTCAAAACATTTTGGATAGTCTATTAAACATTCTGTCCTTCCAGAGAAGTTCAAATGCTGTTGCTTAAAAGACTACTTTTGATTTACCACACGCGTGCATGAAATTAGTATAACATTTGAAGGAAATACTTGATATAATAACTCAAAGTTTATCAAATATAAGACAACAAAAAAGAAATATAGACTAAAAATTAGACCAAAGAACAAACAAATGTGCACAGAAATTTACAGAGGTTAATGATTATTTCAGACTGAAGCATTTTACCCTTGCATAAAAAATAACAAATAATTTTTATTTAGGGTTTCAGATAAGGGCTGGCGAATGGCAAATTTCACTGGTGCTTTCTTGACTTTTGAGAAATATTCGCCATAGCTTCACTGACTTTTGCCAGAGTAATTTTAGGGTTTGAACTCTGTAAATGTCAAAATGAAATGCACTTTGCAAACTTTAAAATACTGTAAACGCAACCCTATTCATTTGAACTCTTTATGTTCTACAGTAAATGTGTTTTTTTTATTAAAGAATAGTTTTAAGAGAACAAAGTATCTTTTATGAAACTAAAAGTATTCTACAAATTTCAATTTTTAAAAAACACCTTTGACTACATTTTCAGGGGGCATGTGTGTATCGAGTAATATTAGCCAGGGCTTTCTATAATTAAAACTTGCTTAACTGTCACTTGTTAACTGAAACCCTGTGTATTAACTTAATCACTAGACCAAAATTTAACCTGTTTGTCAAATTTCAAGGTTTGCTAATCAAGAAATGTTGTGTCTGCCCTAAAATCCAACAGGGTCTTCCTGGAAAGGATGGTGAGAATGGTGCATCAGGACAAGACGTAAGTTCAGAGGAACATCATAATTTATTATGTTTGTAAAAGTGTTGTCAAATTAAAATAATTTCCAATTTCCCTTGATACTGCATGTACATATACTTTAACTTGAAAATTTAGCAGTTAATTAGGATATCCTAGCCATCACAAAACTGATGAAGAGCAAGTATCAGGACCAAATAATTAATTATTATTGATTGTGTTTAGTAGCTTAGTTGTATTCCAATAATCAAATTAACCCTAATAAAAATTAGAAAAATCCTTAGATGCCAAGAAGGAACTTAAAGCCAGGTAAAATCTTTTTTTTTTTTACTTGTATTTCAATTTGATGTCTTAGGTGTGAACATTCGGCCCAAAATGTAAAATATGTTATCCTACTATTTGTTCCATCACACAGGAAAATGTACACCAACGCCTATCCGTTACAACATAAAAAAGCCTTTTCTATCTTTAACTATGTGTTATAACAACTTTTGAACTTGCTGAATGTTTTTGACAATCCATTAATTTGAAATTGAAGCCATTTTAACACTTTGCTCAACCCATTATTTATTTTTTGCAACCATTTTAACGCTTGGCACTATCCATTAATTTTTTCGTACAATCTAGCTGTTTTAACACTAGCACTACCTGTTATTTTACTTTGTTGTTATAAGACTTTGAGATTCTACTTTGATGTACATAACAAAAGACAGCAACAGCTTAATCGAAGATCATAAGATTTGCTTAAAAAGTCAAAAACTTTATAATGAATTCACGAATTACAAATGAATTCACGAATTACAATCTAAGCACCATCGGGATTGGCTAAATTTTCTATATTGGCATCAGCGAAAGATACATATGGAAGATAAAACAATGAAATCGATATAAATCATCCTTTTGTGTACCTTGTAATTGAGAACCTCTCAGTATTGCCTTCCTTTTGAATCAGAAAGCGTGACCAGAATAACTCCCACGAGACTGCATGCTAACGAATTAAGTTATTCAATTACAAGCTGTTTTGTAATGTTTATCCTTTGTTAAATTGGAGCAAAAGTAAGAGAATTAAATGTATTTTTTTATTCTTTGGCATGAGTTTGTCTGCAAGAAAAATGCCAAGTAACAAAAGTCGAAACAGAAAAGACCCTTGTAACAAATCTAGCTCCCAGAGCTTCTCATATCATCTGGGGAATTTGGGAGTTGAGCTAGCATGAGAAATTTTGTGAGCATTGCAAGTGGACAGACTGTGTTCTGTAAAATGTTCAAGGCTTGCTTTATGTTATTCTACTGAAACTTTTCTGGTCTTCTGTTTTATTTTTTCAAATCTTGTTTGTATTTGATTTGGATTTGCTGGTTTCACTGCTATTGGGATGATGAAAAAAGATCAAATTGCGAATTGTTTAATTGCTGTTGTAGCTGTGTTGTTATTGCAGAGTTCCATGCTTACCTGTTATGATTCAAATATATATTAGTATATTTGTGTTGCTGGCTTTTTTTTCTTGCAAAACATTAGAACTTTTTTTTGCTTGTCTGAGTTTGTTGTACATAATTATCTTTACACTGTTCAATATCTTCGTGAGAACTTTGGTGCACGATCTTTAGTTGTCTAGTATAAATTCTGGAAGAGTTAAAGAGATTCAAACTGAATTTGCTTTTGGCTGCTTACCATTATGAATGTTTTGCTGAGGCTTTAAAATGCTTTGGGCTATGCGTTGATTTTTTCTTCACTCATTAAAACACTTCAACTCATACATTAAAGTATTTTGCGTATTCGTTAAAACGCTTTGGCTCATGCGTTAAAAAATTTTGCTCACCCGTTAAAATGTTTTGGCTTATGTGTTAAAATATTTTGTTTAAAATGCTTTGCCCTAGCTGTTAGAAATTTTTGCTACATCATTTTAACGTTTTACCGATACGTTTTAACACTTCAGATACCTTTTTTCACCTGTTAGTACTGTATGTTGTTGTTTTTGGGCATTATAATGGATAAGCATTAGGCTAAGTGTACATTTTCCCTTGTGATGCTACATTTATTGTTATCACTTAAATACAATATTTTAAATATGATCTTTTTATTTTTATGTACATGTAATATAAATTATTACTACACAACCTGTGGATTTAGAACGTGGAATTTCAAACTACACAGTATTGTAACACTAAAAGTTGCTTTAAAACATTTTCTTTATTTTAATTTCTATTCTTTCTCATGTTTAAAAAAAATTCTGTCAATAAGACAACAGTTCTTAGAAGTCGTTTTTTAAAAACAAAATAATCTGACTTTTTCTGTACAGTATTTGTATAGTTATACTGAATGATTCTATGGTGTGTAACTTTTTTTCCAATTGCTTAAGGGACCTCCTGGTGAGCAAGGTATTTCAGGTGCAAATGGACAAAAAGGAGATCAGGTATGTACATGTAGCAACTGAGGTTCAGTAATTAATTGACAACGAGCAACCAAGGCCAAGAGGCTGAGGTTGCGAGGTGTCAGAATTATAAAATTGTCTGCTCAACTAGAAGTGTAAGGTAAGGTACTGTAACAATACGCTGGTTGTTGCAGCCAATCACAGAGCAGGGTATCAGTCCTGTGACCAGATAATGTCATTGGTGACATCTCCAGCGACCTCGCATTTTTAACATGTGCAGATGAGAGTTGTTAGAGTTTTTCAGTCGTATTTCGACCTTTTTGACCTTTTTTTATTCGCATTTTGCTGCTTATGGTCTATTCGTTTATTGGAGAGATCACCTGGTAGTATTTTTAAACTTTTGAATTAAGTTTTGAGGGTTATTTTCTTGAATTTTCTAGCGATCTTGCACCGAGCAGATTTCCTCCCACATGGAGACTCCGTGGTGATTTTTCTGACAGTCTCGCTAGTTGGATATAGGGGATTTAATTTGATTGTTGCTTGTTGTCACTTAGCGAAATCTACATCTAGTTTAATGTTTTGTACTGTGCATGGCATGTTGAATGAGTGCAAAAGATGCTCTAAATGTCAATCAGCTTTTAAAAACAATGCCAAAAAAAATTCAGTTGGATTTTGAAAAGTATTTTTAAAGGTATATAATATTTTATTCAGGTACTGTGAGTATTTATTTTAAACAGCAAATGAACTGTCATTCAAGTTTTGCAAGAGAATCAATGAAAAGGCCATACCCATAAATTACAATCCATATACAGTAAAAAACATCTCTGGTAGCTGATTTTTCTTTTTGATGATGGTTATTCGTCAAAAGATGCCAAAATGCATATTAAGTCACTTATGTGATATTTGACCATTTTTATGACTACCCAGACTAAAATTGAATGGTGAAAGGAATTATTTAATATTACTATTAAAAATGGTATTTTTACCTTGTTCAGGGATTCCCTGGTAAGCCAGGAGAAAATGGCCTCCTTGGCCAACCTGGACCAGCTGTAAGTATTATGTACTGCTTCAATTATTTCCTATTGTAAGGTTTTTGTTTAGGTTTGTAATAACAGGGATATGGATTCTTATACTGAAATGAAGAGCTACTCAGTACTAGTTGATCGGTGCAAAAGTAACGTGTCTGATCGTAAATTCTTCTTGTCTCGGACAAGACATTTAATAATAATTTTTTATTTAAGAATGTGCTTGTACTGTAGACAAGTTGCTTTCAAGATCTACAGGTCCAACATAAATTTATGCTTTTCTGGGAGAAAAAAGACAATCCCAAACTTTAGTGTTCTTTGTGTTCTTATATGATAATATGTATTATTATAACTTTGTAACTGTTATAATACACTGTATGTCTACAAGTTGATTGTTAAAAAGAATAATTTCAATACCAAGTAAAGTAGAAGTGTAATGCTTGTGGGATGTTGCTGGAATATAATATGTATGAATGTAAATTACCAGCACGCATGTGCAACTCAGTTAATTTCAATACCAGATTGCACATTTTTATTATTTAATCTTGATAAAAAAAACATATTTCAAAAATAATAAATGTCACAATTGGAATGCTGTGTCTGTGTTTCTAATGAAACAATTTTACAGATAGATAGAAGTTTTACACACTCTGACGAAGGACTACAGTCCGAAACATCAGTCAAAAAATTCTTCTCTCTACGGTGTAAAATGTATCTATTTGTAAAACTGTTCCAAAAACAGTCCAATTTGTTTGTTTTAATTAGGGTGCTCGTGGTGATTATGGTAGTGTAGGACAACCAGGAGTTGACGGAGATGCTGTAAGTTTGTGTCCTTTCAGTTAAGAAAGTTACTGCAGGTAAAAACCCAAAATCTTGAACACCCACTAAACCAAACTGAAATATTCATAATTTTTGCTTTGGATCGTACACTTTAAATATAGAGAATTTTGCAAAATATTAATGAAATTGAACTTGAACATTATTTTGCTATCATATGAGGCAAACATAAAAAAAACAACTTTCCTTTGAGAGGTTTTATCTTTCTAATAATTATAATACTTACCTTCATTCAATTAAATGTTTGTTTTTATTAAAATCTGTTGTTTGAATATATATAATGATTAAAGTTCTTGCTTTAAGGTGCAGTAGTGAGAAATATAAACTGTGAAATTATTGTACATTAACTCATGACATTTAAGGTACCCGTGGGCCCCTAAAAAAGTTTAACTTTCCAATATAACAATTCAATTTAGTATGCGATCAGTTTGTCAATTAATTAATCCTTTTGGGATTCTGTTGTCTTGCACTGTATACAGTACATAACCAAGTCTGGTCATAAACTTCTGTATCCACCCAAGGCTTGCAGTGAATGCTTGAGCAAGTTCAATTTCTATGCATTTCTCGTTTTGGAGAAATCTTGTGTTCATTTTCCTTGATACATTAAAGCCATTATAATGTCATTCATGGACCCATTCCAATAAGACTTCTTCAATATAAAGATCAAAAAAAAAAAGTGGAAAAGTTCTTTTTTTAGGTCTTAAAATGTCTTAAATTTTAAATTTTAAGTCAAAAGCGTTTTTTCCACTGCTTGTAATTTGTGTTTTTTCCACTGGTTATAATTTCACCTTGCATTTTTATGTCAGTTAGTCTTTAACATATAAATGATTTGATTGAGACTGACATATGTATTTTTACTTCAGGGAGCCCCAGGTGGTCGAGGCCCACCTGGTGAAATTGGCAATCCTGGTCTTGCTGTGAGTATAATTATGCATTAAATTTGAATTGAATTAAGTTAATTTCTCTATTTTTATCTATACGATTGCCATTAGCTTGTGGATTTAGCAGTGGATGTGATGATTGCTCACAGATTATAGCTTGTATGGAGTTTTAGTAATTTTAACCCTTTCAGTCCTAGTTGTATTGTTAAATTCTCCCATCTTGAGCCCATACTTTTCATTGAACAAGTTTGAAAAAATTTTACTTTTAATCTACAGTAGTTTGCTTTGTTTGATCATTTCTTAATTTCTCATTACCAAATGTCTTATTTTGTATGTGTTTTGCAAGGAGAAGTTGGATATTGATAACTAACTGGGACTGAAAGGGTTAAACAGAAAAGATTTTTACTAACTCTGGATGAGGCACTACTCCATCACAGTTTGCATTACTCTGGGTAATGAATTAAAAAACTTGATACAGTATGTCACCAAAATATTTTGCAAATTTGTTCCGGTCTTTGGTAAGTAAGATAAATCAAGAGCTTGGTTAAGTACATTTTTAAGTGTATTAAAATATCTAATTGCATTAAACAAAATAATGACATAATGTTTTGATTTCATTAACTACCATACTACTGTATGTTATTGTTATAAAAAAAATTAATTTGTTGCACTATTTAAATGATACAGCTACTTACACTGCCCAGGGAGGTACATACTGCCATATAATTATGGCTGTATTAGGATGTGCCACTGGGAAGGGTGTGGTTTTCAAGCAGTTTAATTTAGAAAAGGTTATTTAGATCAGAGTAATTCCAGGGTCTAGAATATTCTATTATTTTTAACAAACTGACAAGATGGTTGAAGATTTTATCTAGACTTATAAGAACACTTTATATTCATCTTCTGCTCAGCATCACTTTGGCTGCTCAGTAATACTACTTGAGATTCTTAATCATGTACAGTTTCAAAATTTCACAAGTTCATCAGAAAACTTTTCCTTATGGTATTTTACAAGATTATAATAACATTTTCAAAAAAATTATTTTCTTTTAATTGTGAGTTTTTTAGATGAATTTAATTCCAGTTGGGTCTTTCATACCCCTTCCCTGTCTCCTTCAGGATGGGTCAGTAAACTAAATTTCTACAGTTTCAAAGTGCTGTAGAAAGAAGCTTTGATAACAGGAAAAATGGCTTTGCAGAGGTGCATAATATTGAAAAAAGAATGACTGTAGGGTAAAGTTAACCTAAAATGAATTTCTATTTACATAATAGGGTGTTCAAGGACCACCTGGTCGACCAGGACCCGTAGGACCTGATGGCCCCCCTGTAAGTATAAGTGTTGAATGTCTGAGAGAAGATTTAAAGTTGTACAACAAGATGTATAACTATAACAATTAGTACAGACCACTATGTACTGTATTACTGTTGCTATTGATACCAATACTATACAGTACCTACTTGTAAATATTATTACTGTACCAATGCTGCTGCCACTACTACTAATACTATACTACATGTACAGCTGCTATTACTAATAATACTAGCAACTATAGTAATGGTATACCACTGCAGTACTTATTGCAAAACACACTTAGTCAAGCTACATGACAGCCATTTACATCATTGTATAAATATTACCATATATTCTTGTGTTTAAGTCAAACCTTTAGGACCAAATTTTTAACAAAAAAAATGCACCTCAACTTATACACAAGCAAAAAAAAATTGCAATGAAAATCTATCAGTAGAAGCAAATTATAGAGTAAAATACTTTGCGAAAGACTGTAGCACTAAATGTGCTCGGCTAAAAATACTGTGTTCAACTTCAAGGCAAATTAACTTCTACTGTAACTGATTGGCAAACTTAACAAAACTGAAAACTGCAAGCTCTGAAAGATGCCATAGACTACTGTAAAATTTCAAACTTTATACAACTGTCCAGCAAAGCCCTTCTTCAGTTTGGCATTTTATTTTCTTTAATATATTATTGGCAGTTTAAATTATTTGCCAAAATGATGGTATTGACAAGTTCCGAAATTAAAACAATCAACTGTACAGCACAATGGCGTGAATCATGCACTTGCTTCAGGGAACGTGTCATGTGCCATGTGTCACACGCTTGGCTTTGGTTAATTTTAATTGGTTCTTTTAGTCAAACTACAATTGGTCGGTCTGGATAATGTACATTTATGTTTCATTTCGGATGCCTTGTTTTCAATTAACTTAACATTTTAAAATTGTTTCTATTCAAAATGGTTCCTTTATGAGCCACCAAATATTGAACAAAATTCCAATTATGTCTTTTATTTTGATCATTTCTTAAATCCTTCAATTTTAATTGTTTTGTATCATCAAAAAACATGGGGGTTGACTTATAAAAAGCTTTCAAAAATAACGTTGTTTTATTGACTTCAATCAATCCAATTTTGATCCGGATTTATCCCCGTAAATTTGGATGGCCGGATTTACCCCACTCTAACAGCAATCTCTCGAACTCCCACTCTCCATCTCACTCGATTCAAGGCAACCTCCTTCTCCAAACCAACACTCTTACTCTCCCTCTCCACATTGGTCATCCTCTCCTCTTCTTGTCCTTCACTTCAAATTCCAATGCTTTTCTGAAAACATGCCCATTGTCCCTCCTCAACACATGCCCATGCCATCTCACTCCATTCGCCTTTGCCATCTGAACCACTGTCTCCTTCAATCCCAACATCTCCATTAAGTCCTCTGTCCTCTTTTTCTCCATCAGTTTTGCACCACACATTGCTCTCACCATTGCTCTTTCGGTCTTTTCAAAATTGCCATTTCATTTTCCCTCAAACACCACATCTCACTCCCATATAACATTGCTGATCTCATACAACTCTGATAAACTGTTCCTTTCATCTTAAGTGAGAACCTTTTCAAGTTCAGCAACTCTCCGCATTCCTTAAAACTTCATCCACCCAATTCTTGCTCTTGCTATCACAGCTACCTCGCAACCAACCCTTGCATTCACCCTATCCCTCAAATAACATAAGCATCTCACTGTTTCCACCTCTTCACACAACTCCTTCATCGGTTCTACTAATCCATCATCAATTTGCTTGCATCTTCCACACACAAAGTCTCTTCCCAACCTCGGGGTCACCCTCTTTATTTTCACGCATATTCCATAGATCCATTTCCTGCATTTCACACACAACACTGAATTTGCCATTACTCGCTTCCCACAGATACCACATGGATCTACCTTACTTACAGACACTTCACCTTCTGTCCCACTCGCTACCACTTTTGTCTTCCCGAGGTTCACCTTCAGCCCCTTGTTCTCGAATGCCTCCTTCCCTTTCCAGAACTTCTCCCTCAGTCCCTCCATCACGTCACTCATCAGAACCAAGTCATCTGCATACAACATCTCACTCATCATACATCAACCACAATTGGAAAAACCAACGGCAACAACACAGATCCCTGGTGAACAACAACTTTTACCTCAAACTTATACACAAGAAAATACAGCAATTTTAATAGTGTTTTACAAATTCTCATAAATGTATGGATAAAAATTCCATGTTTGATCATTTTAAAAATTGAGGATGTACAGTACTAATAACTACTACTTGAAACCTTATCATTGAGCAGTTTAACAATTTTGCCAATAATATTATTTATTAAGCATATTCTTGCTTAACTTCTTCTTTCAATCTATATACACCGAACGCATTTAATATACTTTCATGTCATTCATTAATTCTATGCGTACCCAAATTTACGGTGTTCAACTTA
>JAOBBB020207415.1:0-11711 GCA_025331005.2 Zoanthus gigantus
TAGCCATTTAGCTTGTAGCTTTACACCCCACAAGATAAATTAATCTTGTGACTAAAAAAATGAAATTCTAACCCTGCTTGCAGCAGTAACTTAGCGTGTATTGACATTTCAGCTTTTTTGACATGCTGAAAATTTGATTTGTAATATTTCATTGCTGCAGGTCCTCGCAACTCTATTTACAGATAGTATATATCAAGCAGTTGCCAGGAGAATTATGGAGGCAATGTGCGGCGTTCATGCTGATGATGAGCGTGTGCAGATAGAAGCTTGTGTTGCACTTCATGTGATTAGTCAAATTGATGCAGCCAAAAGTGAAATGCTTGTAAACATTTGTGCACACGAGCGGCTTTTTCGTATCCTTCAAAGATTTCCACCTGGTAGTCAGGTTAGTGATTCAAAGTTGTACATATCTAAGTTCTGTTTTTCTTGAAGAATTGAATAGAACATATAAAGTATTAGACACAAAGCATCCAGATTGCACAAAAATTGCGGACGTATCACCGTTTCTTTTCTGTTTTTATGAAACAGAAGAACGTACTTTCAATTTGCTTCGCTTCGCATGAAAAGGTTTTTAACTTTTGTGTTAATTATTATTTAATTTTCATCTATTAAATTAGGCCCTATTTGAGAATTTAATTTTAAAATTTTTTATATTCTGCTGAAAGATAGCATCACATAAAGTGATTTTACGTAATATCGGATTTGTAAGGCATTGTTTCAGGTCAGAGTATGAGTTTTAACGTAGTTGACATTGTTCGTTCTCCTGTTTTTATGTATATGCAGTGCATTCAGATCTTTTACCTTAAGTGTTTAGTTTTCTGGCATATAAATGCAGTTTTTGACCTCTTTGCAATGGCTCTGGTAAGTATTCATGCCCGTAAAACATGCTGTTTCTAAACATCATGAATCTCGATTTTTTTCTACGAAAGTAGATGGAAGCGGCGTCCATTGCCTGATACGATTATGAAATGACTACTGTGCTATTTGAAAAAGATGGCAAATATTTTAGTTTTTAGAATGCACTTTTTTTCCAATATATACCAACTAATACTAGTGTGTTAAAATGTTTGTTTTAAGTTGTAATACTTATGTACGTGACTTTGTGTAAGATGAACCCCCCCACCCCAACCCCAACCCCCATATTTCAGAAAGCTTTCGCCGCCTCTGTAGTGTTTAACATTTAGATAGTTTTCTGCCATTAATCAGAGGTAGGTGAGTTAGAATTGAATTATTTTTACTGTGTATGTTTATACAGGTATGCGATCTTGCAAGTGAGTGCCTTTGGTTTCTTGGTTGTGTCCGCGACCTCAAGCCCCGGATGTTACTGACTGCATGTGCCAGTGGTTTGGTGTGCGCTGCAGAGTGTTTAATACGTGTTGGTGCAGACGTGAATGTAGGAGAAGGCTACAAAACTCCATTGTGTTTTGCATGTATGAACAATCAAGAAGAGATGGTCAAATATTTGCTCACCCAAGTAGTCACAGATGTACAGACTGCATTAAGGTTGTTACTTACTCACACAATCACCAAATATTGCTTTTCATATTTCTTTTTTACAAAGGAGATTCTGTTTTTCAGGATGTTTTATATCCAAATATAGGGCCTTTTAAACAAGCTTAGTTGACAGAAGTTATGAGAATCTTCATTACTCGTTGTAGCAAAGGAATGTATTGATGATTATGGTCAAATCAACGCACCACGTTTGAACTAAGTGATTTTGCTATTAACGTGAGTTTGACTGTATTACATAATATTTTCCGAGGTTTTCGTTTGGCTCATTTTTTGACCAAGGACAGTGTGAACTGGCGTAATTTGAAATTGTCTAGGTTTTCCGTAAATTCCTTTAAACGCTTCGAAAACATCGATCCTTTGTTCAACTCAATTTTACAAATATTAATGTTAATTACAAAAGAAAGGAATCTACTGAGATTCATTGTATGTAGCAATGTCAATAAAAACTTTCGATGTATATTTTTTATATTCAGTTTGAAATTCAATACAGCCAAAAGGTGACATTTTTAGCAATTACAAATAAATGTATACTTTATTTCAATTTTGAGGCCAGAAAAAGAGAAAGTAATTTAATATCACCATCTTCAGTTAAACTCCATAGTCTGGGAGCTTAAAATCTTTTGTTATAGATTGCATAATTTGTCCTTGCTTTTAATAAGTAGTATGGCTGCTTTCTAGCTAGCTTAGTTTTGTAGTTGAAGAGGTTACTTACACTTTGTATATAACATCATTGTTTGACAGGTTGTGTCTTGAAATGGAACACCATAACTTGGTTGGTATTTTGCTACAACACCTAGGATTTGATAAAGAAGCAGGAAGCCTTGTGTGGAGTGGGTTGAATCTTGGAGCTGTTCATCCAGAGTGGATTACCCCAGCACTCCTGGGAGATAATTACAATGTTCAAAGAAATGAAACACCTTCTCGATGGTCAAATCTGCTAATTAGAGGAAAGGAGTTTCGACTACGCCGTAGTGAGTTGAGCAGCAATATTACAACCCTGAGTGGATCTCTTGAAGACGAGGACTCTCTTCAAAAGATTGGTTCAAGACCTGGTCAAGAAACATTAATAAGTTTGGAATCCCTTCGAAGTAAGATGGATGAAACCATAGCGGAAGAATCATCCAATTCGAGTACGTCGAGTACAGCTGATCCTGGTGGTAGTTGCAATTTTTATGTTTATGAACTTACCGATGTGTTTTTGTCGCGTGCTGAAAGTAAAAGTGGCGCATCATTTCCTTACAGTCCGTATGATCCTCGCGTTGTTTCACCTTTCTTCAGGTCAGACAAGGTTCTGTTGCCAAGAAGTGCTGATCTAGTTTCTTCTGACGATAGTTTGGTTGACTCTCCAAGTCTTGATAAAAGTCCAGGAAGTTTCTTTTATTATCGTTGCACAAGTGAAGCAGACGCCAATCAAGAAGGAAGTTTATGGCCCAATGAAGAAGCAGGGTTGAAGCGGAGTTCATTTTCATTTGATGATGCCTTTCTTGAAGCCCACGACTCTGATTTTGAAAGCTTCACTAGTGCTGAAGAAACACCAAGAAAGTCTCCAAGATTAAGTGCACCTTCACGTCCACTTTCCTCACCTTTCCACATGCCAAACAATAGCTACCTGTGTCACTTTACTTCACGTCCAAAGGAGGAAAAGCGAAGAGCTAGAAGTTGTGGGATAACATCAGAACCTACGAACTCTATTCTGGAAGATAGTGAGTCTGAAACCGCAGAGTCGCCATCAAGGTTGAGAACATTGTCTGACCGAAAACGAAAAACAAGTGCATGTGTAGCAGTTCCAGATGCAAAAGTGAAGCATATTGATTTCTCCAGTAATGCAATCAAAGATCTGCAGGATTTGTCAAAAGCAAGTCACATGCTTCTATTACATCTTTTTAATGTGCAGAAGCTTGACCTTAGCCAAAACAATCTGAGGCATTTTCCATCGAAACTTTGTGAAGCAATGCCTCGTCTTAGGCACGTTAGTCTGAGATGCAACGAATTTGAAGAGTTTCCATATCGATTATTACAAAACAGCCACCTTAGTTTTTTAGACTTGTCACACAACAATATGAATATCCTGCATCGGCCGCAGTCACGTTTCCTAAGTTCTATTATGTTAGAACAACTAAACCTGTCTTACAACGAGTTGAAAAGCTTTCCAGACTGGTTTCACGAGATCTTTCCTGGTTTGAACTCTCTTGCTCTTGCTGGTAACAAACTTGAAAGCTTGCCGCCATCCTCCGTCGATCTTTGTCGTCTCAAAACCCTGGACATTTCAAACAACAAACTAAAGGAAATCCCTGTGAATTTTTTATCAGAATGTCACTGCTTGGAAAAATTGGATGCGTCTTTCAATTTGTTAAAATCTCTTCCAGAGATGGATGCAAGTAGTTTTCCAAAACTTTGGAAAGTAAAGGTTGCCCACAATGCCCTAATGGACAAAGCTCCTTTCTACATTCCTCGGTTTCTGTTAAACTTACAGAACCTTCAGTTTTTGGACATCTCTAATAATGGTGAGTGGCACTCTTACGTGGATACACTGGCACAGACATACACACAATGGCAGCGGTTATACAGCCATAAATAATTATGCGTTATAGCCAAACAGCCACACTGAATAAGCTGGCAGTCGATTTTTACTGAGAGAGGAAAACTTGACTACCAAGAGAAAAATTTTAGAGTAATTTCGAATCTCAGTCAACGTACGAGCAGGAGTTTCGAACTCAAATCATTTTGTGGTTGAAAGATCCAGACTCCCCGTATTTTCTTTGCTGAAAGCCCTCCCCCCCCCTTAACAATCTATAACTGAAGACCATTAAATAAATTTAATAAGCAACCTTCGTTCACTGTAAAAAAATTCGCGCCTGCAATTGATCAAAATTGATTACGTGGTTTCTGTTTATCTGTCACTAACCAGCTATGAAAGTTAACCTTTGTTTCTTGATTTATCCATGGCCGAGTCTTCAATAAATTCAAACCACTGAATATATGAATCAAAATTTTTTTGATTGAGCTTTTACTCCAGTGAGAGTTGTCATTTACCAGAGTATACACTCAAGTTATTCAATTTAAAACCCGCAATGCCAGCAATTTTTCCACCTTTTAAACAAGTTTGAAGTTTGGATTTCTTGTGAAGCAATTTGCGACATTTTTGATCAGTTTTTCTGTTTGATTTTTTTAAATGGAATTCGGCCCTTTGCCAGATTTACTGAATACCGGATTGTAATAGAAACTGCACTTTAGTTTAATTATAAATGAATCAAATATATAGAGAGTGTGATTAATTATTCGTTATACCATTCGTCAATATTTTAGTTTTAGTAGGTAAAGTTGCTTAAGAGTTGTATCTGTGTTTTTAGGCCTTACAGATCTTCCAGAACCAATGGTTTGGCAATCAGTGCAACTGAAAGAGCTGAATCTTTCTCATAACAAGATCAAGAAGTTTCCTCTTAAAGAAGGTGTCGCGAACTTCGCTAATCTAGAACGGCTTAATCTTAGCCACAACAACCTCAGACGAGTTCCTAATGGTATTGGTTCCCTCATCTCGTTGACATCTTTGAACCTTGGGAATAATGCAAGCATTAACAATCTTCCAGACGAAATGGGGAAACTCTCAAATCTGTTTGAACTGCAACTGGATGGGTTAAAGTTAGACATGGAAAAATCCATCCTTGAAAGCAAAACGAAGGACCTGATTGGCCACTTGCATTCAAAGCTTAAGAATTCTGTACCATATTACCGAATGAAATTGGTCCTTTTTGGTATGAGTGGTCGTGGAAAAACGGCAATACGAAATGTATTGCTGAAAGATAGACATGCAGGTGATGCTAACGTGACAGTACGGGACTGGAATGTGCGTGATACAAAGGCGAGATGTAATTACTGCAACAAGAAGTGCATCAACTACACTGTAAGCATATGGGACTTCAAGGGACAAGAGGATCTGTTTGGTTTATTTCAGTGTACATTGTCAACCAGAGCTGTGTATTTGGCTGTTTATGATGTAACCAAAGGACCAGAAGAAATCATCAATCTGAAGCCTTGGCTTCTTAGTATTCATGCAAATGTGCCTGATGCATCCGTCATCCTTGTTGGTACACATCATGACAAGGTAATTAATGGATGTTACCGCTTAGGAAAAACAGCTATTGATGTATCTGTCAGCCCAGTTATTCACTGAGCCATCCTTTTATCCATATTTGTTTACCCACCCACATACCCATCACTGATCCTTCCCTCCTTCCGTTCATATCTATCTATTGATCCCTCCACGCACCCAACAATTCATAAGCTCGTTCACCCAGGCACACTCCCAGCCATTCGTTCACCCTTCCACCCATTCATGCGTCAATTTATCATAAGTTCGGAGCCTCTATTGCATTTTATTTACTACCATTTAAACTATTAACTTTAAACACTATGTCGCTTATGTTTTTATCAATTAGATGAAAAGTAGAACCCTTTAGTAATACTAAACAGTTTTTCGTGGTTCTCGTTCCGTTTTTTGAGTTTGGAAACGTGCAAATAAGACAGTTTTGGACAGCTGCCGTTTTTGACCGAGCATTCATTCCATTATGAAGTCCTGGTGTGATGACGTAGAAGAAGGTACTTGTACAGCTTCCGGTTGAATATTAACAATGTCAACACAACAATTTCTTCGTTTACAGTTTAAAACACAGCAAAAAACAGAGAAATTCAGTTTTAAGTACTTTGTTTGCACGTTTTTCCTTGTAAAACACTAATGACAGCGAAGGAAGTCTTACTACTACTACATCACAGGTACCAGTCCCTGGTTGCTCGGTCAAAGCTTAAATTCCTAACTTTTTTTGATAAAAAAGCATACTTAGATGCGGAAATTTTCTTTGGTTTTTCGAAATCTGAGTTCATAAATGACAATACTTTTTGTCTAAAAAAAAAAAAAAAAAAGCGATATAGGGACTTTAAGGAAATAGAAATGTTTGTTGCTGCATTTAAAGGTTCCTCGCGAAAAAAATGATTCGCTGTTGAAGAGCATGAAAGACAAAGCAAGAAAGTTATGCTCCAACCCAGGTTTCCCAGAGATTAGAGGTCACATCGTTCTGGATGCACAACATGAAAGTCCTGGGGTCAAGTTGCTGAGGAACAAGGTTACTGAAGTAATTCTCAGGTGCAAGTGTGTCAGTCACACCTTGGTAGGAACTCAGGTCCCTCTGAACTTTGTGTATCTTCAAGAAATTTTCATGGAAAGGTCATTTTCTAGAAGAAATACCGGTCTGCCTGTTTTGAGAAAGACAGAAGTGCAACAGTTGGTAAAAGAAAGAGATGTGCTGATGGATGATTCGGAGATGAATCAAGCTGCAAAATTTCTTCATGATGCAGGTAAAGGATTTGGCATTATTAAGTTTTAGTTCCACTTTTCTTGAAATTTTTAAGTGACCGCAATGGAACATTCTCTTCAGTTATGTAATTGTGAAAGAGAGGCCTGAGAAAATCCTAGCTAAAATGTATTCAAACCCACAGCCTCTGTTTTACAGGAGTAGTTTTCTTTATAATTGTGCTACAAAACCCACAGATATTGGGAGGAATACGAATATAGCAAATCCAGTTGTATAGGAATTTTGAACTAATACACAGTGATATAGGAAGAGAAATAGTAATTAAAGTAGACTTTAATTATCATTTTCATCATCATGTTCTATATGGACCCTCTAAAACGGTCCTGCACCCAACATTTGTTGCTTCGAAACTCAGTTGGTAATAATCGCAATAACACTTGTTTGAATGTCCGATTCTTTTACATCTCAGAACTATTTTGCTATTCAAATTAACGTCGCAAGGCCAGAGTCTCACTCGATCACCCTTCTGTGCAAGTTAGAGTAGTGCTAATGAGAAAGTAAAATAGAATTTTCGTGTAATGTACATGTTAGTATATCCATTCCCTAAAGTAAAAATTTCATCCTGAAGGTAAAGCCCACTTCGAAAAACAGTATATAGTACCGCAACACGAAAACGGAGCTTATATTATTCTGTTTTTGATGTGATGTATTATAATTGTCAAAAAGGAAATCGGAATACTGATGAAGTACATTGAAAGAAATGGCGACTGTTTTGAGTCTCAGCGACTTGGAAAATGTTTCTGTTTCTTGTGTACAGGTGTCGTTGTGCATCTTGATGATCCTGTGATGCAGCTTTGTGACCTCTACTTTGTTGATCCAGAATGGCTGTGTAACCTGGTCGCCAAGGTGGTAGCGCCACGAGACAGTAAGCACAATCCCATCACCAATGGCGTCGTCCTTAGGGGTGACCTGCACAGGATGGTTGAAAACGACAAAGGAAACCTCAAACTTCCCTCATCGATGGTTCCACAGTTTCTGCGGTAAGATTTATAGATTGCAACTAATCTTTGAGTTATTAATCTTGCTAAAATTAATATTTATGTAAGTGTAATATTTCAGCTTGAGATTGTCTCCTGCGGGAGTTGTTGAGCTACAAACATCTTAGAAATCCTTTTAATTTACAGAGGAGAAGAGGAGAGTCTTTGGTGTTTCGTGTAGTTCGTTTTAAAAATGTGTTCTTGTGATTCACACACTAGTATTTTTATTATCATTGTGGTTTGGAAGTGGCTATATGCCTGGCAGCCAGTCAGGATTTTGAAAAAAACTATATGCCCGGCAGCCAGTAAAATTAATAAAAACTTAGCTGCTCTATAGAAGACAGCCCCCACAAACGCTTTCGTTTACGGGGACTGTCTTGTATACAGCTGTAAGGTTTTAGTAAATTTCTGGTTGCCGGGGATATAGTTTTTCCAAAATCGTGATTGGCTGCCGGGCATACAAAATCGTGAGCGGCTGCTGGACATAGTTTTTTCAAACTCGTGACCGGCTACTGGGCATATAGCCACTTCCTTGTTGTTTTTGTTAATAATTATTATTATTGGTTATTTTCAAGGAAAAAGATAACTGTTACTCGACTTTCGAAACCACTACAAAGAATCCTTTGGATAAATGGAATTACTCTACACGTTTAGAAATAATTTTCATTTGTTGTTGTTGCTATTATTTTCTTTCATTGTTTTTTTTTTGTTGTTGTTGTTGCTATTATTCATTTTCGTCATTTTTAGCTCATTCATGCGCGCGCATGCACAAGCAATAAATGAGTATCGTGGAGGTAAAATGCCGACGGACGTGGTTGTAGACCGAAATTTGTGGACGGAAGTTGTGGACCGTTGACGGAAGTGAAAGTGCATGTCCTACGAGCGTGGCTCCATGGTAGAACTTTTGACTTTCATGTGCACGGATCAAGTTCGAGGCCCGTACTGACCTTTTTTTATTTTAGTTTTTTTTTCTTTTCTTTTTTTTTTTATTAACTTATGATTGCCTATAATGCCTTTTTCTTACTTTGTAATACAATTTAATATTAAAACATATGGAAAAAATTAATGAATTAATCATTAGACTGTTTACATGAATGAGCTGGCTCTTTGAGTCCTTTGATTTTACATTTCGTATTCATGTATTATTGAATCATGTAGCCAATTGAAAAATTCCTAGTTAAAGAGATATTAACAAAAAATTTTCAATCTTTTTCTTATTATTATTTAAATGAACAAGTTCTGATTTAATTTTTTTGTTTCTTGCTGTTTCAGATTGTTGGTCCGATTTGGAGTGTTGTTACCTCTTTCTTCCGATGACTTTTTGATTCCAACCCAGCTCAGCTCAAAAATCCCAGCCTTCACACTGCCTGGCTTTGGTTTTGGGTTTTCACTCAAACGCTATTACGAGTTGGCCTACATTCCAATTAATTTTTGGCCAAGGTTGATAACTCGAATTCTTCACTTTTTAAAGACTCTGTTTCCAGACGAAAAAGGTTATTCTCCCATAGAATCAGAAAGGAGCAAGGTAAACTGTATTCAGCTTTTTTAACAAGGTTATTGTGATATGTGACCAGTACTTATGGCTCACAATTCTAATAAATGTGTTCTAGAATCTCGCGTTTCAACAACAACAACAACAACAAGAATTTATTTCCACTTTAGGTATTTTACATAATTTAAAAGGAAGAAATTAAACTAATTTACAGTGGCTGGACACCCGAAATAACTATACAAGCTAAACTAGTCGGATGCCCAATAATAATAATAATAACAATAACAACAACAGTAATAATAATAATATAAGAATTTTTATTATTCTTAAAGCTCCAAATACTTTACGATTGAATACAGAATTTTAACAGTTGAGGTTCTTACATAGTCCTTAACAGCGACTCACATAGATATTTGAAACAACCGTAAATGCCCTCTATATAAAAAACAGACCACAACACCGGGATCACTACCCTGCTCTTTTCGACAAGTGCGTGGGTTCTTTTAAGTTCCCCGATATAGTCTCTCGACACTCTACCGAGGGGGGCTACGGTTTAATGTCCTTATCCCAGAAGACGCGAAGGTCTTATCATTTGAAGACATTAGAGCAAAGGTATCACCTTTTCTTCAATTATTTTAAAACCCTGAATGTCGATCAGGCCAGGAATCGAACCCAGGCCTCCCGCATGGTAGACTGGTGCCTAACCAACTAGGCTAACCAGGCGACCAAATGTTTATATTTCTGTAATTTGTTGAGAAAATGAAAACAGGGGGCTGGATCAGAGATAACATTGTTGAAGCAATTTCTATACTCGCCTTTTAACAATTTCACTGCAACTTCCATGTAGCTTCCGTCACTTCGAAGATAAACACCTCTCTTGACCAAACCAAATTCTCCCTCGCCCAGAGACTCCTCCACTGTTAACCTGTTCCTGTCTAACTCCCAGTCAGTTGTAACTCCAAGGATGTTCATGTACATCGCAGTACTCATGACATTGCTTTCACTTCTCTGGCAATATTAATGTTAAGAATATTAAAAAAATATGCAGTAGGAATGTATGAAGTACGTAAAGTGTCTTGCCCAATAAAACAGCACAAATTGTCAAAATTCAGACTGTTCTTGCATGATAGTCTTAAGAATACAATAAATATTATCTGATGACAAAAATATTCAAAGATCGAAATCATAAAATATAATTGGTAAAAAATAGAACTACTAAGAATATCAACAACGCACTTGCTTGTGTTGGTTTGTCTTTCCAAGTGACGATAAATCCTGTCTGGCAAAACACTTGTTTGAAAAAATTCACTCGTACGAAATATAAAACTTATATCCAATGATCTGTAATAAATCTACCTCCTATATTGAGAATAATGGCTACAAACATTCTCTTTTAACAGCACTCGAATATATAACTTTGTTACTCAAGTTCTTATTATTGACAAGTAATGTCTGTTTCGCTTCGCCACTTGCAAATAGACCATGTGATCAATTGCTGCCTATCGCAAACAAGCACTGAACTCTAGTCTAGTCTACACGCGGTATAACCTAGGGTTGCCTTGACGATGTGTGGATGGTCACTTACTTATTTATTTATTTATTTATTTATGTACATCGCCCTAGCAAAGTGGCTCTGCTTATCGAGCAGAGCCACAACTAAACAAATTTTTCAAATTTTGAATTTTTTTTTCTCACAACGTTTAATGTTGCGTGCTACACTTCATACGTGTATAATTAAGCACAAAAAAAAAGTCAAATCACTTACAGTTCACACAAAGTCAAAGAATCTCAGCCTAAAGGGAGTATTTGAAGAGTTCATTGTCAAACAAACGTTTCTTTACTCAGGTCAATTAAGGCATGGGTCAAAAATTCTCAGAGACCCCCAGCAATGATTTATGCAGAAATATTCGGTCTATTGTTTTGCTGTTCTGCGAAAGCCAGTGTGTGTTACGAAGACTTCACGAAAGTGTCCTTTGAAATGCCCGCCTTGTGTAATTGCGGAAACAGAAGATGTCAAAATTAGTAATTGTTATTTGGCATGTATGTTAGTTAATTATATGTGCGAAACAAAAACGTTGACCCTCTTTTAAACTTTGAAATCTCTTCATAAAAATATTGCGTTCCCAGTAATGAAATCTAAACCAGAAATGTTTTAAAAAGCAAATGCTGAAGAAACGCTGTTTACGGTGTACCCAGTTCCGAAATATAAACCGGAAGTATTTTAAAAAGCAAATGCTAAAGTAACACGATATATATATCGCGTTCCCGGCAATAAAATCTAAACCAGAAATGTTTTAAAAAGTAAATGCTAATGAAACGCTATTTACTGCGTTCCCAGTACTGAAATCTAAACTAGAGAACTTT
>JAOBBB020207500.1:0-11711 GCA_025331005.2 Zoanthus gigantus
AGCTTTCCTCCATGTCTTTAACTTCAAAAGCAGACCTTCCATTGTTTCACTGGTAAGTACTAAGTCATCAGCATAAAACAATGGGAAATTAATCTAATCTGAGGTTATTTGTTAAAGGTATCAATTGTTTTGACTTTAAAGAATTACTTGATGAACAAGCTCTTCATAAATGCTCAAATTTATTGTAAATGACACAAGTTGGCATGCAGTTTCATTGCATATATTAAGTAAACTGTAGGACTTAGGGTTTGAGTAAGGGTTAGTTTGCATGCATAATTATTAGTATGCCCCAGTACAAAATATTTTCCCACAAGCCATATTCCTCAAACATAATTTCTTTATTTTATTAATGAATTAAAACATATACAGTGTTCTTGTGATCAAAGCTATTAACACACCAAATTATCGCAAAATTCCATACTCACTACTGCTAATCTGTCATAATTCTAACAACAGCAGAAGCTGATTAGGAGATTATTGCTAAATATCTTTAAACAACATTACTGAAGTTCATTCACAAGTAGGTGAAGTATGTGGTTTGATCAAATGCAGGTTGAAATGTTTTATCATCCCCCTAGGGAAAGCAGAAGATTAATTTACGTACATTCCCTTTTCATTGACATCAGCTGTTTGCTTTCCCTATGCAATGATAAGACTTGAACCTGATCGTGAAGCTGTGTTTTCAAACAAGAATAAAAAATAAAATAAAATATGATTTGCAATCAATTAATTAAAAACCAAAAAATAACTTAATAGTTAAAGTACTGTATCTGAATTTCAGACTGAGTTGAACATACTTTGAATACTGCACCTAAACTTCAAAAGCATTCTGTTCAGGCTAACCAAAACTTTTTGATAGAATATTCCATAAATATGATGATAACATCAATTATCATGGTTGATATGAATTCAAAATAAATTATAAATGTCGTTAATATCTTGCCATTGTTGATGTCATCACTTGAAATCAACAATATTTTGTACTAGTGGAAATTTCCATTTCTTTTAAGTTTACGGCAGTTTACCCACTCAGTAATATCTCTAATTGTAGTTGTTGTGTGACAGTACAGGCCAATGTATATCAGTTTGTTTAAACAATTTTAAATTACATTTCATCATTGTCATCTAGATCTAAGTCTTCTTCAGGGAAGTCTCCAGTGATAACATCCTTAGGTCGGACAAATCCTCCGTACTTTGGTTCACACTCAAAGTATCTCTTGCCAGCAACACTGTGGAGTAAGAATGATCAGCATTTAACAGTATTAGAACACTTTTTACTGGAAGTATAACTACAGCAAAATGTTTGAGGAGAGATAATAACACTTTTGTTATCCTAATTTCTGAAAGTTGGAAGCAACGTTAGGTGGACATGGTTGGCACAGATGGTAAGATCTCTGTTTTCCCATCACAAGGTCCAAGGTTCGATCCCTGGCTCTGCTGAGAGTTGAATATTGGTGCAACCTAAATAACTCAGCTTTCTAACCTTCCAGGAAGGTAAATAAGTACCAACGTCTGCTGGGAGCTAACCTGTGATGGATTAGTGTCCCGTCCAGGGGGAGTCATAAGACTCTCATCCACTTAACACTACAGGAACTGGAGATAAGCTTCTAAGGGCCACTTTGCTTGTAAAGGATTTAAATTACTTATTTTAATCTTAATCTTAGCTTAAATCACATATTTGATAAAAAATTAAGAAGTGTGTAAAGGGATTGTATGCTTAAATTATTTTGATTTAAAAGTTGCTGTCAGTATTGTGTCTGTGGCAATCAATATCAAATACTGTCTAGACTGATGAAGTATTCAAAGGTTTTTTTAAGTATAAAGATTCATACAAATATTAAAGGGTGACTCTGAGACGTCGGATAGTTACAATTATAATCTTTTCTTTATCCAAAAACTTACAGTACAACTGTTAATCAGCAAATGGACTAGTTATACCTGCCATCATTCTTTCCTAGAGGCTCATCATATTTGACACCCACCCACCAACCAGGTTTGAAATCTGTTTTTCCTAAAGATCAAATTTCATATCCATATTACTCACTCTAGAAAACAACCTAAAAGAACAATATTAAACAGCAGTAAACATTTGTTATTAAATATTAGGCTCTTTTTCTGTGCTTGCAATAATTATACTCGTCAGAAAAATAAATGGTCTGGTTTCTTTAATGAAAAATTACTTGCCATGTCCACTGACATTGGAATTTCTGAAAGACCTTGGTTTTTGAATTTAGATGTTATTACCTGCTTCAAATGAATATATGGCTACTCAAAGTAAGTAAAAGTGTACAATCAAGTCATGCTAACATCCAGGGGTTTCATTAATGTTTGGAGAAGGAGGGATTTGGATTTGGCACCCAGGTAAAGCTTATGCAAAGCCTTCAAAATATTAAAAATTTATAGTTGCAGAGATGCTAAAAGCAGCCAGGCAAAGCCGTCTTCACAGCTGGTCAATTTTCCCGGTGCCTGGCTCTTAATGAAACCCTTGAATATCTTTTACACAATAAGTTCATTTAAAGCTAACTTTTATTGTGGGAATAATCAAAGCACTGCATGATTGCTTTAGATGCATTTTATTGACATGGTGTAGAAAAGTAAGTCATCAACTTGTCAACTGACAACTGAGAACTGTCTCCTTTACTATTATAATAGTAGTTATTAAATATTAACTAAAACTTTACATGAAATAATTTCGCTCACCTACAAACATTACCACTCCCCTTTTTTTACCACCAACTTGAACTTCACAGCGACTGCCGACCTTGATGGCATCTGCTTCTTCCTGTTCCTGTTTTTCTTTCTGTCTTTTCTTCTCTTCTTCCTCTGGAGAAACTTCCTTGTACTGACCAAGTTTCATTCTCTCCTTGAAAGCTCTAACAGAATCTGTTTATGTCATAAGTTGGAAAAAAAAACAGCTACAGTGAAACATAATAATAATAACTTTATTATTTATATAGCGCAAAAATTTATTTAAATATGATCTAAAACATAAAAGTATTGAGATTATGTTTTATTTGATCAGCTGTTTTTAAAGAGTAAAACTATTGCTTAAGCATTGAACAAAGTACAATAAAACAAACAGTAGTGGAGGGGTGGGGCATGTGTACCTCCCTCTTTTCTCTCCCTCTAAAGAGAGAGCCAGTTCTGATTGTTGGCATTAAGTTGTTAGCTGCACCTAGTACCTGTTCTCTTTGCATAGTCCTTTTCACTAATTTCATATTTTTCAACTTTTGACACATCTTCAAACTCTGCAGCTTTACTGCCTGGATCTTTGTCAACAACCTGTAAATTACGAAAATCACATTTTCTGTTTTATGAAGGGATTGAACAATTAATGAAATTTAGTGTCAATATTTTAAAAAACAATGAGTACCACTCTTTTAATCTACTTTTAAAGAAAAAATAAATAGGAACATGGTGGACCAAAACAAGTTTTCATTTAACTGCTGCAGTAGAATTAGGTTTGGATAAGTAAATC
The DNA here is from genome assembly GCA_025331005.2 of Zoanthus gigantus. Classification (NCBI taxonomy): domain Eukaryota; kingdom Metazoa; phylum Cnidaria; class Anthozoa; order Zoantharia; family Zoanthidae; genus Zoanthus; species Zoanthus gigantus. The sequence continues at coordinate 3,479 of JAOBBB020207500.1, forward strand.
TTTAATATAACTTACCGACTTGCCATAATTTCACTGTGATCAATTTGAGTTAAAAGCTCAAAAACTTAACTTTCAATCCATTATTTCAAAAGCTTTAACATTGATTTATTAATTTTATCTTATGTAAATCTTTAAAATTTAAATGAAGTAAAGTAGAAATTTCTTTAACATTAAAAATAATGTTACAGACATTTTTCAGCTTTTATGTTTCATGTTTTTATAAACTTTATGCCCAAATTATTATAATTACAATTGAGAATTAAATGTATTCCATCACCATGATGATGATGATTAGAAAGTGGTCTATAGCAAAATTACATTAGGCATGATAGTTTCTGTGCTCGGACAAAAATGTATTGGTAATTTGGTTCTGTTGGATTTGTTTAAGAATGTATGAGTTGAAAATTGTTTAGATTTTTATGAATTTATAATTTGTATGCATGCATGCATAAGTAGCTAGGAGAGACTGGGGCATTATGAACAATGGGGCATTATGAACCACATGACATTATAAACCACGTGACATTATGAACCATAGAGCATTATGAACCATGTGATATTTTATGAACCACAGATTATTATGAACCACAGTGTATTATAAACCAAGGGGCATTAAGAACCACAGGATATCATGAACCACATGGAATTATGAACCACAGGGTATTATGAATCACATGACATTATCAACCATGGGGCATTATGAAAGACAGGGCATTATGAACAAGCTTAATTTATGGTGAACTGTGAGAAACCACCTGACCTAATTTGTATATTGTTATCACCTGACCAACATGTTTTTTTTTTGTGATGCCTCTGTTTTGTATCAGTAACTCTTTGTTACAGTACCAGGACAATTAATTATCTGTGTCACTTGGTAAGTGGACTTTTACTAAGCAGACTTACTTTACAACATCAAATTTTGCTCAGAGATTGTTTATAGTGTGGGGCATGATACAGCAACATAATTTCTGCAGAAAGTAAATTGTTTTTTTTTGTAGACAGCAGAATTTATTAGATCATACACTCTGGGGCATTATGAACCACCGTAAGTGGTTCATACTAATATGTGCCAGATCCATTATAGCATTTATTGGATTGTACCTAAAGTATAGCAGGACCAAAAATAAAATAGAATTACATGATGTACACTGTAAGCCAAATAGCAAATTTTAAGCCAATGTTATATACCATGAGTTGTCATATCAAGTCATACTTTTATTATACATGAACTGTACACATAAATCTTTGATATCATATATCAGTATTCAGCATGCTCACTGTTAGTTCTGGGATTTTTGACTGACTATTCTAAAGTCTACTGGTTCATAATGTCACAGGTAGAGTAAATTTTTTGAGAAAAATTGAGCCGACTAAAAAATTTAACAAATGATGATGATGATGATGATGATGATGATGATGATGATGATGGCTATATGACCTGAACATTTTACACCTCGGCATTGATAAGGGGAAGCTCAAGAACATGCCAGCAAACATAACTGGTTCATAATGCCCCGGCCTCCTTTACCTCCCAATACAGAAATTTTGCCCAAAATAATGGAGTTTGCAAAGCCTAATAGAAATTATGAGATACAAAATAAATCTTTTTACAGTGTAATGTCACTAATGCTAAATGTCACCCCATCCCATGCAGCTCCTACCCCTAGTGTACATATGACACAGAAAAAGTTGCTCTTACATGAATTCTCATGTCATCCTCAACAGGATACGATCCTAACATAACGTTATCATCATTCATCACTGTAATCAACTTCCCGTCTCTGTCCATCAGCTGCAGCTCCATTGATACAGACGAACATCCGGTTATGAGCTCTAGTTTACCCTGTATTACATATCAACTATTAATACAGCATAGAAACTTTGAAAAGATTGTATTGTATACGTAAAAATGGCCAATTTTTTGTTGCCATTATGGAGTGGTACATGTTTAAGAAAATATATGAAATCATTATTCTTTAGAGGTTTTTCACTGGTCCCGTGGGTGAAACGTCGGAGATATACAGTAACTTATGTCACAAACAACATTAGGTACATATCAACTGATCAAGAACACTACCTTAAGGGACGCTATAGTCAAATCTTTCGCAAATCGCTTCTGAGACGCAAACGATGTGACATTATTAGTAATTTGCACGTTGACCATACAACCAGTTACTACAGATACCATATTGAAATATAATAATAATAATACGAAGATATGTTACAACTATTCTGTTGTCGATTTATTTTTTTTTGGTTTCATCGGTTTCTCGCTAAAGTACATAAAATTTGCGGGCTCGCATGCTAGAATTCCATTTTCATTGGCTATTAGGACCCACGTGATATTTGTTAAATATTATGGCGGCAAAGAATAAGAGAAGTAACCTCGAGTAAGAAATATCTCAAAAGACATCTACTGTTTCTTTCATTAGTGGTGTTCATTTACAATGCGGTTTAGTTGCGAAATATTGATTGTGAATCGCTTAATTCCTTCGTGTGGTGTTCGCGGTTACAATAAACCTGTTCGTGCTTCAGTCGCCATTGGAAGAAAGCCATGTTCAACGATAAACCAGAACGGAAATCCAAATGCAAGCAGCACGGTTTTTATCCTGGTGTGTACTGCAAAAGAAAGAAATGGTGTAAAATATAAGGTTTGAGGACGTTCGAATACTTTTTCATGTAATCAGTTATGTTTAAATTTTCACCGCCTGGATTGTTGTATTACAAGCAACGTTTGAGCTAAGCAGGTTTCACTTCAACTCTTGATATCACTAAATTGCACTGCCTAACTTGGGGTGTTCGGAAAACGAAGACCTGGAAAACGAAGACCAAGGACTGAAGATTCAGAAAACGAAGACCAAAAACGAAAACCCGAAATTTAAATACTGCTAGTAAAAGCAGGGAAATTACTTCTTTCAGTTCTTACTAGAGTCTACTAGCGTTTTTGAGCAATAATCGAAGGGTCTCCGGTTCCGAAAAATGAAAATTCTTCTGTAATTTAATAAATATCAGTGAAGACTTTTCGCTTATTTGCTCAAAAACGCTACTAGGCTCCTGGCAGTACTAACGTTTATTATATCCGGAAAACAAAGACCCTCAGTTAAAATCAAAATATATAAAATAGGAGATAAATAAACAGATCTTTAAACCTGATATTAATTTTTTTCACCATTTTTTCCAAAATTTACACCTTTATAATATTTGTTTTTGAGAATTTGTTATAAAAGTTTTCATATTTTTAGATTCTTTATAAACGGACAAATTCTGAACTCATGTGGCCTTCTTGTTCTTCATGTGCAATAAATTCTAGGTTTATTCCATGGCATTCTGGGACATTTTGGATCATCCTGATCATCTGAAGTGGTTTCCATTAGATCTTCTCAATCGCCTGGATTGAACTACTGGGAATCTGAGCAATCGTGATTGTCCAGATCATCCCTAACTTTTTTGGAGTGTTGCCATATAATCGTTCAGATCAACTGAACCAATTTTGAGACGACTGGGGTGATTAGGATGATCTGGATGATTATGTGGAAACCAGCCTTTAGAATGCATGAATAGTTCTAAGTATGCCCCAGTACAGAAATTCTTTCCCAACCTCATCTATATCCAGTTCACAACTAGCATCTGAAATGTTCCCCTGGTTTCCCTCCCTTAGTCTGGGATAGATGGGGGGATAAGGAATTGATGTAACATCCTTTATAACTGCTGTGCAAACTCAGTTCAAGCAAATCTGGTAAAAATTCTAAATATCACTCTCCCAAATCAACAGGTTAGAGGGAATGTTGAAAAACTTTTTGTCAAGTTTCTGGACAGTGGAAAAGCAACTGTTAGAATAAAGGAACCACCTCATGATTTGTGTATCAGTAAGGTTAGTGATGATCATGCAACGTCATAGAAGTTCCTCAGTCTCTCAGAATAATCTTGTAAATGTAACCATCAAGTTTAAGTAGCACTTACAAATTCGTAGTTAAATTCAAGCCACTAAAATAGACACTACATACTGTATTACGTAGCAGGCTTTACCTTCTAAATAGTCCATAGAAAATAGTGAACCAGAATGTTAAGGATAGTTGTTCAGCCTTTATGGACCTCATCAGATCCCCACAGAAGAGTGTAAGTAGTTTGTAAATAATATTATACATTCAACTTAATTGTTTTAGATAGTTTAACCATGAGGCTTGTGGAGTTGTATATCAGAGGTCATGTTAACACAGAAATTGTGGATTTTACACACACAAAATGCAAAAAAATGCTTTTTCAAAATTTTAAAGTGCTCCATGACACAAGATGAACATGGACTTAAAAAATGCAGTCCACTTACTTTGAATTTAGAGTGTATGTTTAATGTAAAGTATTGTCCAAGAACACAACACAATTATCTGGTAGAGGTTCAAACTCATGACACTAGAATTACAACTCACAGCTATGAACTTTTAGGCCATTGTATTTTCTCTTGTAACTCATATTACAGTAGTGCCCATTTCACTGCTTGTTTGTCCATGTAGGCTTCTCCTACAAGTTTAAAAACGTTTGTGTCATTTCTTCATATGGGAGACAAGGAAATGTGCAAAACAAAACTTACAGCATTGGCACCAGCGAAGGCATCAGAGGTTGAGAAGCTTAAAACAGAAATGACCATTGTGAGAAAAGGAGATTATCCATTGGGAAAACCATTTCCTCCATCCCTTAGGCAACTTGCTGTCCATAGCTGTGGAATGCTACGAGTGGACCCAAAGATAATTCTTTTGACAAATCTGACCTCCCTTAACTTATCAAATAATCAAATTAAAGAGCTTCCGCCAAGCCTTAACAAGATGACATCATTGGCTGAGCTGATTGTATCAGGAAATAAACTCACAGAATTCCCCTCTGCAGTATGCTGTGGAAATATTTCAACTACATTGAAATTTTTAGACCTTAGTGATAACAACATTGAAATTCTTCCTTGGTCATTTTGCAAGTTGTCAAGCATTGTTCATTTAAAATTGGACAGTACTGGACTAATTATGCTACCAGTTAATATTGGAAGATTAACACACTTGCAGTATATATCAGCCAGTAATAACAAGCTGAGAGTTTTACCCATGAGCCTGGTAAAGCTTAGGCTTCAAACAGTGGATTTTTCAGGAAACCTGTTTCTTGAGGAAAAGGACTGGAGAACAGTTAAAAAGTTTACAGTTCTTTCATTAGTGGAATCAGCTGGAAGAGTTCTTAGAAAGTTTAGGTATGTTAACTTTGTTTTACTTTAAGTGTAATAACACCAGCCTTTGAACTCTCTAATTTCCAGGGGCACGGCCATTTTGGTCTCGTGATTTTTGCCAAAAATATAGGACCAAGGCAATTGCCAAAGGGCACCAAGGCCATACCAAGCACACAGGATTTGTTTGTGTTCATTATTTGACTATCACCTCAAAATAATTTTACCATTTTCAATTTATTCAGGCGATATTAACAGAAAAATAGCCTATGTTTAAACACCTATTTCCTAAGGCACTGCGACACCAAACAGAAAAGAGGTAAGCTGTTTGTGGCCGTAAATTGTACATAATTATGGGGCACTAGGGCAATGGCCAGGGACATCCACGGCAATTGCCACATGGCTGTCATGGATTTCAAGCCCTGTAACACTTGGGATCACATTATTATTAATTGCATTTAATATTTTTGCTTACTAATAACATTGTTGTGATTAGAGGTTGAAGATGTCCAATGGACCATGCATCATTAGCCACTGAGGCTTAAAGCTGAAGGCTAAGAGATCTGCTTGTTTTAGTATCACTCAATTTGTCAGACAGAATGGTGTTAATATAGCCAACTAAAATAGACCTGTAAAAATACAGCCAATAAAAATGCAGTTGAACGAAAAGTAAATCTTTTCACAGAAGTAAAAAGAACAAGAAAGAGTATTAATGTTTTGGTTGTTATGGGATAGAGTGAATGCAAAAGGTTGTGAAGCAGCTGTAACAGCAAGAGAGAGAATTGGGTGGATGAAGTTCAAGGAATGTGGAGAGTTGCTAAACTCAAGGGAGAGCCATGGTGAGAGCAATGTATGGTGCAAAAAAAGAGGACAGGGGACCTAATTGAGATGTTGGGATTGAAGGAAACAGTGGTTCAGATGGCAAAAACAAATGGAGTGAGATGGTACGGGCATCTGTTAAGGAGGGATGATGGGCATGTTTTGAGAAAAGCATTGGAGTATGAAGTGAAGGGAAAGAGGAACAGGGCTCGAAATTGCGACCGATACAGTCGCCAATGCGACTAAAACTTTGAACTTGGCGACTAAAAATTCGACTTTAGTCGCCACTTTGGCGACTATGTTCCTTTGATATATTATAAAAGCTTAAAGGTAAGAAACAATTTCCAAAGTCTCGTTTCTGTGTTTCTGCAAAAGGAAATCCAAATTAATGCTCGCATAAAACAATCTAGTCATTTATTATTAGTATTCAACTACTGAATTTCTCTGCAACTGGCTCTTCCATTCTCCATGGATTCCTGGCATTCGTTTTCCCCTGTGGGAAAACTGTTGACTGTTTTGTCAATTTCCTGTAAAAAACTAAAACAGACGAACAAAACAAGCAAAAAATTCTGGAATACAGGCCTTGGTCCAAATTTTTCGTGCAAAGACACGTTCTAACTGAAATCAGCGTAATTTGATCTGCGGATTTACATGGAGAAGAGGAGGTCTGGTACTAAATGGCTCTCTGCCATGTTCGATTCCTTCGCATCATACGATCTCTGACATGCGATGTGAAAGATGCAGTTCTTTCTGGCTTAATTAACCATGAAATGTTCTTATTACTTTGTTCACTTACTGCTTAGAGTAAGATTGTCATGCAGAAGTCTTCCAGAATTTTTTCCTTCATGATATATTATCTTTAATTCAATGTATGTGAATACAATCAAGGGTTTTGGCAGTTCACATTTAACAGAATGCACTTCAATCATGATTCACAGAATAGTTTTCAGTAAATCACAAGGCACAGACACCAAAAATGGTCAGTCGTGGCATTGCAAAAAAAGGTTCTCTCCTCTCTACTTTTTTACCACACTACTTATGGTGATGGTCATAAAAAGCTCTTGTTTACTTCGTAATTTATAGATGTTACTGGAGATATGCCTGAAGGTTACAGCCCAACATATGTTGAAGCACAATGGTACAGTTGGTGGGAGAAGCAAGTAAGATGGATTTTCCTTCCTTGGAATGAAATTAATTATAATAATTTAACATACACTAACAGTAATAATAAATTAAATAAAGTAAAGGTTTTTAACATTTTTATTATTTTTAAGTAATGATTTTCAATGTAAAGATTGAGTGTGTTGAGGTAGATACAGTACCAACTAAAGTGTAATATTAATTTTTTCATTTCATAGAGAACAAATTTGATTAGTAAATCATTGAATGTTATAATTCTTAGATATAGATAACATACTGTACTTTTTATTCTTTTATATATACATGTATGTGTCCTTTCAAAGGATTTTAACATTAATATACATAACATGGAGGGCAAAAATTATTGATTGGCTCACAAGGAGGGCTTTTTTCTATAATTGAGGGCAAAAGTAGTAATGAAAACAAACACTAGAAAAGTATGAATTATTGGTTAAACAAATTTCAGAAGTGGGCAGCAGCAAGGGAGGCTAAACAATGCCTTGAAGAGTATGAGTAGTTCTTGTTCTAGTACCAAGTTCTTGACATTACTCTGTGCAAGGAATGTATATTGCAAATTTTGGAAAAAATTGAAAACACTCCTTAAATTAATCCTACTATAAGTTTTACTCGGCCCCATGTGATTACCTATAGCAACGCTTTTGTTTTAATCCAACTGGAGTAAGACTGTAATCTTGAACTTTTAAATAATATCATCTTAACTTAACCTATAACTTTTGGTTTTAACTTGTGATTTACAGTAACTTCTTAGCCTTCCTCCCTTTTTGATTTGGCCTTTTCAAATTACTTTGTAGCTTACATTTAAAACTTTTATTTTGTTGTTATGCTTAATTTCCATCATTTTCTTTATCTTTATGCTTGACAAGTGCCTTTGCCATATTGATTTTTCAATCACATGCTGTAAACTTTTAAGAACCCTTTTTTACCTCATGGATGACGTCAGTCATCGATATGGTTTAGGAGTGAGGCGAATTCACTTGCTCACTCGGCTGTAAACTTTTAATCGGGTAATTAATGTATGCATTAACCTATAAATTTACAAGGAAACAAGACGCC
>JAOBBB020207587.1:0-11704 GCA_025331005.2 Zoanthus gigantus
TTAGTGTCCCATCCAGGGGGAGTCAAAGACTCTCATCCGCTTAACACTACGGAAACCGGAGATAAGCGCCGGCTCTAAGGGCCACTAGGCTCGTAAAGGATTTAGCTTTAGCTTTATACTAATATAATTTACATATATCTCAGGCATTCTTGCTATTCTATTCAAGGACCAACTAGAAACCATCGCCTTTTCACATTTATTGATAAGCCCCTATAAGAGATTTGTTGACGACATCTATCTCCAGATGACTGGTGAAGAAATGGCAAACCAAATACATCATATAATAAATAACCTAGTACACCCCAAATAAAAATTCGAAACTGAGAAACCTGAAACTGTAAACTTATTTTCTTGGATGTACGAGGTTAAGATGCACTTTTCTGTATTTTCGTAGGGTGAAGCAGCCCTGAACCTGGAGCTTAGAGAAAAGGAAGGTCGATCAAGCAAAATCCATCAAGAAGAAGCTTTGCGAGAGAATGTTATTTTCTCTCCAACAGATGCTGTCATTTTAAAAACTTCGGATCATTTGGTCACGTGCGAGGAAAACCCTTGTGCTCCACACCATACATGCTGCCCAACTCCCAGTGGAAAAGGTCATTGTTGTTCTCTTCCTCAAGCCTCCTGTTGCGCTGACGGTCAACATTGCTGTCCACAGGGTTTTGCTTGCAGTCAGAAAACTAAAAAGTGCGAGAGAAACTATCTCTTTATGCCCCTCATGCGTAGAGGACCTTAGGCAAGCTAAAGATAATAAGTAGAGCAAAGAATGAATTTATAATTTTCGTTTAAACTGATAAATAACTTCCTGATGAAACTTTTTTAATAATTTCCTTTAGAGTAGCTTTAATTAATTTGCATCCTTTCCTACAGGAATCATTTGAATATTTTTTTCGACGATAAGCCTTTTTTATGAGTTAACTAAAACTGAATTACATGCTTTTGTTTAGTCAAAGCGAAAAACTTTTGGCGTATGTCCTTGCTCCGACACAAATTTCTCCAATCAATATTTAATTTTCAAAGTTAGTGTTCTTAAAATTCATTTTCACGATGTTATTCGGGTAACACTCTGTATTCAACAGTGAATTGAAAATGTTATGTGACAGGGATGAATGAGTGAAACAACACTAATAAATGAAAACTGAAAAAAAATGGACTCTTTGGGCAACTACGAATGGCTAGTGTTGAACAATACTGTTAACATCTATTACAAAACAGAACGAGCACTAGAAAGATACGTTACTCTCTCGCAAGTATTGAATCTTAATTTCTGTAAAAGAAATCTTACATTTATGTTTTGTACGGTTTTTGATATTTTTTGTATCCATTCAAATTAGCTGGCTTTACGTTATTCAAAATTTTCATAATCAAAATAATTTGATAGCCAAAACGAGGCACTGCACCAACTTAAGAAAGATCTCTGGTAGCACAATTTCGGACACATTTTTTATAGATATTTTGCAGAAAGGCAGGACGGCAATCAGCTCCTTGTTTTCCTAGTGTGAAGATTAGTCATTAACCTTCATTTAAATGTATTAGAGTTATAAATAAAGTATGTTTTATTGACTAAGAAAAATGTGCTTCCATGAAAATGACTAAGGAGAAGGTGCTGCCCTTAAAATGACTAAGGAGAAGGTGCTTCCATTAAAATGACAAAGGAGAAGGTGCTTCCATTAAAATAAGTAAGGAGAAGGTAGAGAAAATGAAAAAAAGGTATTAAAGTTGGGCAATACTTTTAACTTGATAGTTGTAAATAATCTACTCCAAGCATCTCACGGGGACGTTTTAAAGCCTTCCAACAGTCGGACCACACAACACCGACCACTAGCGTTCCAATATCCTACTCTTTGTCATATACATGCGCAATGAAGGATCCGGAAATTGGGACAACCGTTAATGGTTACCAAGGACCACCTTCTCCTTAGTAGTTTTAAGGGCAGCATCTTCTCCTTAGTCATTTTAAGGGCAGCACCTTCTCCTTAGTCGTTGTAATGGCAGCACCTTCTCCTTAGTCATTTTAATGGCAGCACCTTCTCCTTAGTCATTTTAACGGCAGCACCTTCTCCTTAGTCATTTTAAGGGCAGCACCTTCTCCTTAGTCGTTTTAATGGCAGCACCTTCTCCTTAGTAGTTTTAATGGCAGCACCTTCTCCTTAGTTACTTAAGGGCAGCACCTTCTCCTTAGTCATTTTAATGGCAGCACCTTCACCTTAGTAGTTTTAATGGCAGCACCTTCTCCTTAGTCATTTTAATGGCAGCACCTTCTCCTTAGTCATTTTAAGGGCAGCACCTTCTCCTTAGTCATTTTAATGGCAGCACCTTCTTCTTAGTCATTTTAATGGCAGCACCTTCTTAGTCATTTTAAGGGCAGCACCTTCTCCTTAGTTTAAGGGCACCACCTTCTCCTTAGTTTAAGGGCAGCATCTTCTCCTTACTCTTTTTAAGGGCAGCAACTAATTGAGTGGTTCTAAAGCAATTAGACCTCTTGCCTTGGAAAATAGTTAGGTCTCCACCCTTAAGCTTAGCTATAGATTATTCACGAACTATGAATTTTCCTGTCCTGTCAGGTTATGTTCGTACATTTCTTAAAAGATTGGCAGTCGACCTCACGTATGTTAAACGAAAATCCAGTGTCTTGGCTACGGCCATGATTTTGCGACCAGCCAGAGAGGGCAGCAGCCAGGAGCTCTACAATTTGAAATATCACATCCCCTGCATGGGTCCCGCACGTTTTGGAGCTTCTTTGTGTGCCCGTGACCAGTCAGTTTTAAGAACAATATTCAAACGATCCGTTTTTTATCGGATCATGTGATATTTCAAAATTGTCTGAGCGCCTGGCCGCTGCTCTCTCTGGCTGGTAACATAATTGGGACACCTTGACGTTTGAATTTTAATTATTAATAATAATGAAGTATGCATTACAAGTAATGCAAAGGAAGTTAAAAAACTAAAAAAGTTTTATTAAGTGATGTACTTGTTTAATATTGAGGTTGGGTTTATTCTTATTAATATGTAAGGCTTCTTTTATCAATAAGAATAAGCCCAACCTCAATAAACAACTACATCACTTTAATACTTTTTTAGCTTTATAACTACCGTTGCATTACTTGTAATGCACACGTTATTATTGTTAATAATATATTCATTAACTAGCTTACAACTCATGAATATTAATTACTCGACAAGAGTTCCAAGCGTCTCAGGATTTGTCGATGGAACGGAAAAAGTATCGAATTTTAATTCATTTTGATTAGCGATAAAACCATCACAGCAACGGTGGCTAAAGAAAGTATTCTGCTTTCTGTTTATGGGGAAAGTAGGGTTTCGAAAGGCGAGTGAAAGATTTTTGGAGGGATTTTGTTCTGCCGGTTTGACAGAATACCGTTTCAAGTTTCCTGCCTTTCTATTTTTTTATAGTAGTTACCAACAAAGCACTCGCAAGAACCCAAATCCCGTTCTCTGGTGGAAAAAGAACAACAACATCAAACCACTTTTAAACTGCAGGGTATGTTTATTTCCAAATTATTTTACAATTTGATTGATTCTTTACGATCGAAGGCAAAAATTAGAATTTCTCGACACTGAGCTTGGGTTGCCTGTGCTTTACAAACCCTATAGATAGGCGATGACACAAAGAAGTCATATTCATGAACAATTTAACATTGACACTGACATTGTCCGTTTTAACTTCCCGGACGTTCTCTCACAAATACTATATTTTACCTGTTCTTCGAAGTTAAGGACTTACGAAGAGGAAGAGACCTCACACGGAGTTACTGTTCAATTACAAATATTGAAGTGATAACTCTAATGAAGCGAATGACGATATTCAATATATGACTTTAGAAACTTATCGCTAAGTCATGTTAAGTTCATTTCTGATAATGAGAAGAAATTCTGTCATTTCTCTGGTGGGTGTACAACGCCTTATGCTTTACATTACAAGCTCAATCATTTTTTTTTAGAAATGTATAAACGGGTTTTCAATCTTAGAGTGCTTTGTTTTATTAAAAAAATCTTCATTAAATGAAAAGTTTAATTATAATTGTGAAGAGACATTTATCTTGAAAACAGCTAAAGGTACACGACTGTAACAAGGCTAATTAAAAAGGCAAGCCATTTAGGTGTTCAGAATATTAAGTAAAAAACGCTGATTTTGATCATGAAGAAGTTGTAATTTTGACTAATAATCTAATGATAAGTCAAATATTGACGCTGACCCGGTTAATTTGAAAACAATTTAAAAAGAACTTTCAATTTTAATCGTTATTGTATTTTTTAAATTACCTTTTGATTACAAAACCGGCCGGTAGTGTCAATTTTACATCTTAAATGACAAATAATGAAATAGAAATCAATTGGATATAAAATACTTAATATATTACATTTTGGTAAAAAGTATTTCTTTTGGCGTTGCAGAAATTACTGTAAAGATCGATCTTGCTCTTTCACTGAAGTAAAGTAAAATAAATGTATCAGAAATTGACGCTGGCCTTAGAAGACATTGTGATGTATAAAGTAAAATTTGAAATTTATCGCAGTAAGGGGACGTTGTCTTTTGTCACCCTTGGCCTTACGCAAAATGTGAAGCTGTGATAAGCATGTCAATAATATCTTTAGAATGTGCTCCATGGATTTATTGGGAATCGAGATTCGATGTATGCACCAAACAAGACTCAAGTATGAATAATGAAGTATCTGAAAGGCAGTGTAACTACATAATACATGTCAGACTTTGGTGTCTACTTTTACTTTTTCACTTTAAAACAACAAAGTTGGTGACTAACCTTTCCCAGGTAATACAAACTTTTCGACTTCCTGTAAGGCAGACTGCACTTCGCTCGACCTTGTGACATCTAGAATAATAGTTTTCAGCTTGTCACTGCACACGCTTTTAAGTTCTTCTTGTCCTTTGATTGTCAAACAAGTAGCAAAAACGCGAATTCCTATCTTGTCCAATTCAATAGCTGCAGCTTTACCAAAACCCGAATCACAGCCGGTTATAACAACGCATTTCTCTTGAATGTTAATGATCGCTTTTCGAAACACAATCCTCTTGCAAAACCAAATTGTTACAAAAGCGACAAGCACAAGAATTGCTGAAGCTTGGAAGAATTCTAAATCTGTAATCATTTTTAAAACTGGCATTTGATTCAGTCTAAAATTAAAAGCAATTATCTATTATAAGTGATGGGAGATTTCGGCAAGTTTTGCAACGAAAATAAAAAAATTTAAAAAAGAACGTTAGTCTGTTGTTAAACCAAGTTATGGGACAACAAACCTTTCCATTTGAAACTTGTTTTTCAAGAAAAGTTCACGTCTTGATGTCCACAGTCGAGGTCTGTTGATGTAGGTCTATTGTTCCGATACGTTGTTGTCCCACTAGCTGACAAGACGGAAAATATTGTTCATCTTCGAGTCAATTAAAATATTAAGACCGCGTCATTAGTTCTCGCTTGTCACCTCTCTGGCAAAGCGTAGAAATTTCACTTCACACCTGTTTTCCAAATAGCAGGGATAATTGTTTGTTAACCAATTACTAACATCAACTTTGACCCTTGGGGATCGGAAGTTATGTAAATAGTGAGGGCATTTGTTATCGCATTCTCTTTATAATAACCAAACAACCTCGCGCTTTTTGTTTTTAAAATAAAGTTATTTTCGTAAACTATGGCAATAAAGTTCTATTAATTGCCAATAAATTAAAACTGAAAGGAACCTGTTTGACCGAATCGTCACTGGTGGTCCTTAAAACTGTAAAAGGAGAACGTTTCTTGACATCCTTGCGAGTCAACCAACTTCCGGAAATTCCTTCTAAAATTCAATTCGTATTTCCTCAAACAACGCGGAAATAGTTTCATTTTAAAGTCATGCAAGCACTATAACGATTTACCAGCAGTTTTATACTAAAGCAATGTCTGTTATTTAATTTTTAGCTTTGTAGAGTATATCAGCGATATATTGATCTTCCAAATTTTTTGACAAACATTTTTCTTTTTTCAAAACCCGCGTTCCCGCTTTTAGCTCTGGCAACTCAATTTTCCAAGTTGGTTTTAAATTTGATTCATAAAATCTTTAGATTTCGTTAGTAAAAGATGTAAAACTATCGCATAATTTTACTTCCGTTAATTTTCTTAAATTGTGTAACATTGTCAGTCGTTTCAACTTTTTCAAATGTCGTCATGCTTCCGGCTTCGATTAGCTATTCCCACACCAGATTGTCTAAGTGGTAGTTTTGTTGTTATAGATAATTGAGTTGATAAAGAGTTGTATTTTTAGAAATTTACAGTTAACAGAATATTCTCTTTGGGCTGTTACGTGACGGAAATTTTATGGAAGGTTACATTTTTAAAATGCAACACCTATCTCAGTTTCTGCATCCGTCCTAGCTGCCATCTTCCTACGCAAGTCTGAGGTCACCAATTTTTAAGATTGTTTAAAGGTAAATGTTGACCACGGGTAACTGAATGAAAAACGGAGTTAAAGCTAAAAATAATGATTTCTTTACTTGGTTAGTGTTAACAGATGTACTCTAAAATAGTGAAGCGTAATTCTTGTGTGATATGGCTGTAACGAAAAACATCCAGTATATGGATAGAAACTGCGTGCTAGTTGCTAACTTGAAATCACTAATATGGCCACGTTGGTAGCGGCCATTTACCCTAGCTTAAATCTACCGTTAATAATAGCGAGTCTGAATTTTCGCGGTCATAAATCCACAGCTGTTTCGACCATTACTAAGATATCCATCATTAAAGATTAAGACGAGCTTACTGATAGGCACTTAAAATGATAACTGCAGGTTTGGTTTGAAAAAAGATGTTTTAACGATAAGTTACATACAGTTACTTATCTGGTCTGCAGTCTAAGTTTCGAAATTTCGCAAGGTAATCGGAAATAACCAAACCAATGCGGAGAAACTTCGACCACGAGTTGATGAAAGGAAAAATATTCTAAAAACTGTGATCAAAACTGATCCTCATCCGACTAGACTTTCAAAGCCAAAATAAAGAATTAGAAATAGAAGTTAAGGGGTAATCGGAAAAACAAAACAAATAAAATACATCGATCTAACAATCGGCTTAAAAGTTGATATAAAAATCATTAATAAAATCTTGTTTTAGCAACGAAATTCTGTTTAAAAACCTTAGGTGGTTCCAAATTATCATAATTTGTTTATTTGTAGGGTTGTCCCTTTATAATTATTGCATTCTTTCTAAAAATATACACTTATAATCCTAGATAAAATCTAGTTACGTTGCCGTTAGTAATTTTTGCGATTATAAATATTCGAAAAATTTAGCACTTCCCATAAATGAGATGACAACCAAACTTAAGGATGAGAAATTTTAAAATACTTTCAACAGTAAAGATTGACCATGTTTTATGTAGCATTTTTCTTCCTAGTTCAAACCTGGCATTTATTTGGATAGTACGCGCGTTTTGATTGGTCTACAAGTGTGTTTTCATAGCGCTATGAAGTACGAAAATGACGTGGGCCATGTTGTTCGACTGTCTCCGACTTGTGAGAATTTACAGTACGCGCTTGTGTATCGTCTTTCTCTTTGTTAACAATGAAAATAATAATTTTATAAAAGAAATAAAACATGTTGTCCGTACTCCATAGCCTATTGAAAACCTCGGCAGAGTTTGTGAGAATTCTCGAGAAGGTGAAAACCCTCGACTGCCTCGGGTTTTCACTGATCTGCTCTCGAATTCTCCCGAACGTTCGCCTCGGTTTTCACCAGGCTATGAATGCATAAAAAACATGTTTTACTTGTTAAAAACACAATATTGCCGGTTTTCACCTGAAGTCACGGCAGCCATGTTGGTGTACTCTTAACAAAAGAATTTTGATTATTTCTTTTGTTTGGGACAACAACATGGCCGCTACGTCTATTGTCTTTTGTGTCTCTTGAAATTGTGTGAAAACCAAGAATAAATATAAATTAAAAGCACGCATAAGTTTATCTTTTGTTTACTCCGGTAATATTTATTGCTGAATTTACATGACCTTAGGACCTTCAAAAGTTTTGGGCTTTATTTGTTTCTCCTCCCCCATCTTTCTTTTTTTTTAATTCTACTTCACACCCGCCCACTTTCTCCTTCGCATTTCCCGTCCTTCTTGTCTTCTATTTTTTTCTTTCACACGTTTTGTTGTCTAATCCATACACAATTTTTAAAAAGTCATTTTTCTATTCAGACTTTTTATTTTCACTCCGACGGACTAACGTCCAAAACGTTAATGTTGTTATCTCTTTTCCTAATGTATCCAATTTAAAATCTACAACTGTTTGCGAACTGAAACCCAATTGCCGTTAAATAGAGAAAGGGAGGCGGTGGAAAGCGAATAGGCCGGGAGAAGGAAGCAAAAAAACTATACTGTTCAAAATATCAAACTTTATCAATATCACTTACAAGGAAAAAATGTTAACTTCAACTTTGGGGAAACTTAAGAATACCTAGCAACTATTATTCTTGATTTAAATGCGCATTTATCTTTAAAAAATGACAAATGCGCAGGTATAAAACTTTTAATTTAAAATTTTTAGAAGCTTCACTTCTGACCTTTTTCCTGGTTAAAGTCGCGGATACAGTGCAGAAGCCGACCCGCAAGATTACTTTTTGCCGCTAATGTGTTTCAGTTTCAGTTTATTTTTTTCTGCCAGAAATTACAGTTTTAAAAACATGTATATATAAATATAATAAATCACAATCAAAAGCCCTCATGGTTTCTCGTGAGTTTCCCTGCCACACATATATGTGAATAGTGAAACTCATGCACGAGAAACCATGAGGGCTTTTGATTGTGAGCTCCCTCTGTATAATACTTAAACTACAAGATTTACTTACAGGACCACATCTGATTGAACATGTATTAAGATAAAAAGCAAGCGGACAAGAGACGGACACAACACAAAACAAGCTAGCTGTTCATAAAGAGAATTCAACTTAAAAGAAATGCTTTTAACTTTGCTTTAAAAAGAGAAATAGAGACTACGGTTTGAACATCATTGTTAAGCGAATTAAAAAATTTAGGTCCTTGGAAACTTAAAGCCCATCTCAAGACACATCTTATAAATTTGTAATTATTCCACATTTGAATTGAATATATTTGATATTGGTATTAGCATACTTTGCATTCGGTATTCACATTCTTACTGAATAATAATGTAGACGATCAATACAAACAAGAAGGCAGTTTAAAAACAATAAGCCATATGGTTTCTTTTGAACTGTCTTGCCATCAGATCTCACACATATATACAGTCACTAATGCTGTCCTTAATAATGTAAATATCTTGCATCTGTAGCTATATTAACAACTCAAAATTAAATTAATTGTATTTTATATCTTAGTGGTGAAATAAATAAATACTATTACTAGAGGGAAGAGATAGGAGAATCACTCAAAGTGGAAGGACCAGTAAAGGGATTAAGGCAGAAGAAGTGAGAGATGTATTAAGAGGAATAAAGAACAACAAATCACCAGGAATCAGCAAAATAAATGTTGGTATCTGTGCTGAAAGCAGGAGGTGAACAATGCCTGATGTGGTTAACAGACATACTGAGAGGGAGGAAGAAGAGCCTGAACAAACTTAACTAGAATGCTACTAAAAAAAAAATAGCAAAACAGTTAATGTTCATCAACAGGATACCTAATTTGTGTGCAGTTATACAATTGGTTTCGGCTCCATTACATCATCCCAGAGGACTGGAGAAGAGACTAATAGTCCCAATCTTCAAGGAGAGGGGTGACATTTTGGAATGTGGTAATTATCATGGAATTAAGTTACTGGAGCATGGCCTGAAGGTACTGGAGAAAACATTAGTCAAGCGAATCTGTGTGTTGGTAGAAATTGACCCTAAACAGTTTGCTTTCATGCCAGGAAAAAGTACAATAGACGTGATCTTCCTTTTTAGACAAATAGTAGAGAAAAGAATTGAAGGTAACCTGTCAGTATTCTGTGGTTTTGTTGATCTTGAGAAGGCGTATAATCGAATCCCTAGGGAAGTATTGTACTGGTGTTTGCGGAGAAGGGGAAAACCAGAGAAACTAATCAGACTAGTAATAGAAACATATAAGGAATCAAAGACAGCGATGAGAACAGCACAGGAGTTGTCAAGAGAGTTGGAGATTAGAGTAGGTTTACATCAAGGCTCAGCATTAAGCCCCCTTTTGTTTGTGATAGTCATTGATGTCCTGTCAGAGCATCTAAGAACAGAAGATCTGTGGGGCTACATTTTGCTGATGATCTGGCGATTATGGCGGACAGTGCAGGTCAACTGTAGGACAGACTTGTGAGATGGCAAGAGGGTCTGGAAAGATACGGATTGAAAGTTATTGAAAAAAACGGACAACTATTTTTAAAGACATGTTTCGGCATGCTTATACTATCATCAGTTTGATAGAATGATAAGTGATACGTGTTACAAGTATAAAATATTTGTATATTAATCGTTAACTTCTACTACTTTTGGATTTAAATCTGGTTTATCGAGCCGTTTAATGATAGACGAAACTACAATTTTACTGTTACAGTTTTGTGCTATGTTGTCAGCTAGATTGACAATACCAGCTTCTGATAGTTGACGTGAGTTACCTTCTTCAAATCATTTTTTCCTACGTCGAGAATCACTTCGTCTAGTTAACTTTAATAGCCGAAACAGAATAGCTCACCATATCTTCAACCGTTGCGCCGGGGAATGATTTAACAAATACAGATGGAGCGTTTCGATTCTTGGTAAGCTTCCATCCGTGTATACCCTTGACCATAGAATCTCCTAATATATAACTACTCTCTTCCTTTGGTTCACTGGGTCCGCTTTAGTTTGAGTTTGCAATATTTATAGCTGTTGGCGATCATAGTTGATGGTGCTAATATTCAGCGAGTTTTTGAGAGGAATTGAAGCAGGTGAATTGTTCCAGTTACCTGGGATCGTTAGTTGCTGATAGAGGAAGATGTGAAAATGAAGTGCAATCAAGGGTGAATGCCAGCTGGTTGAAATGGAAGGAGGTTAAGCCGATAAATGACAAAAGGATATCAATGAGTCTGAAAGCAAAAGTTTAAACAACCGTTGTCAGGCCAGGGTCAGAATGTTGGGGCCTAAAGAAGAAAGATCCAAGAAAATTATTAAAAGATGAGTATGCTACGAAAGATGTTGGGAGTGAGACTGCGTGATAAGCTAAGGAACGAGGATGTGAGAAGAAAAACAACAGTGATGACGAGTTTAGCGACAGTAAGAGAGCACAATAAACGCCGCTGGTGTGGTCATGTTTAAAGGAAAAAGAAGGAAGACGTGGTAAAGCATGCATGGGAGGAGCCGGTGATGGGAAAGAAAAACACAGGCCGCCAGTTAAAAAGGTGAAAGAATGGGTTAAGTGAGAGATTGGAAGAATTGAGTTCGAGGGAGCAGTATGCAAAGAATAGATAGAGATTGGGGAGGGAGATCATGGCCACCGACTCCCAACAAAAGGAATAATGGCGTTGACAAAGGAGAAAGAAGAAGGCAGTCTAGGGCAAGGTAATGTAAGGTAGGGTAAGATACGGAAGAGTAAGGTAAGGTAATGTAAGGTAGGGTAAGATACGGAAGAGTAAGGTAAGGTATTGTAAGGTAGTTTAAGATACGGTAGAGTAAGGTAAGGTAATGTAAGGTAGGGTAAGATACGGAAGAGTAAGGTAAGGTATTGTAAGGTAGTTTAAGATAC
>JAOBBB020207681.1:0-11704 GCA_025331005.2 Zoanthus gigantus
GGGTGAGTGGTTGGGATGGGGCTGCGGGTTGACCACGTAGTTGTAGGGGAGCTAGGAGGTCTTAGAGATGGGGAGCGTGTTGCGCTGTGCTCTCGTAGCTGGTTGAAGTAGCCAGGGGCGGGCGCCACCCCAAAATCTGGGAGCTCAGAAAATCCTATTAAAATTTTTTCTTTGAGTCCCTTTGCTTGACTATTTACATCGTCTGCCTCTAGCAATCTGAAGCTGAACAGTTTGTCCTGCGAATTTTCCAAGGAATTCCAAAAGTGTATTTGTGGTGCAGTTCCAAACATCGGCATGAATGTCAAGTAACTGTTGCCATTGTTGGAGTGTAGAATCTATTTGTTTTACATCGTCAATCAACGCGTTTAATTTACGTGTCATCGTAGTTGACGTTTTAATGGGGATAGCGGTCTTTCCATTCACGGTATGAATCATATGCACATCTTGCATAGCGTCCGTCAATTCGTACAGAGTATATGTAAGGTGAGTAACCTGTTTGTTAGCACAGGAGCCACCAAGGTTTTTTATAACCATCGAATTATGCCTCCTAAACCGGCGTGGCAGGCCCACGCACTTCTACAGTGGCGATTGTTTACTCTAGAAACATTTGATTTGGAAGGATTATTGTTCAGCCAGTAGTTTCCATTTCATGCAAACTTCAAGGGAAGGGGCATAATGGTGTGGAAAAAACCATGTTTGATTGGCGTCTTGTCTCAAAGTAGTAAAAATTAGGTAAATAAGTACTACACTCGATAAGGTTAGTTGCTCCTTGGAATGAGAAAAGACGATATGCTGCAATATAAACATCGTACAAGGTATCGAAGATTCGGTTATAAAATGCTTCCGTAACAGGTGCACAATGTGTTCAAGCGAAGGTTGTTTTTATTTGCTGTTGTATTGATTTGGATCAATAGATTTACCATTTTTTTTCTGAGTAGAAAATGAGTGCATGCGGGTTTTTGGCAAGAAGGTGTAGCTCCGGAAAAAAAGTGAACAGGTTTGCCGGTAAATCCAAATCCTGAGGGTTGGAATGTATAGCTAGTGTAGAAATAACCAAAATGTACAGATAGAGCATGTTGAGAACAACAATTACAGGTGGCCAAATTCATGGAAAGGAAGAGGAGTATTTCAGTGAACAAGTTTTCATCTGGTTACCAAGTGTTATACTTCTTTGAAATACCTAACCACTTTTCAAGGTTTTCCGTTTTACCATTTCGCTTTCGCGTTTTCAGTATTTTTTCTAGTTGATAAATTTCTGGACTTCCGGTTGCTGTATCACCTGTAGGAATGTCGCCGAGTTGCTGTGAAGTTGATTAAATATTTTCATTATCTTTATTTGTTTGTAAAGTTTGAGAGCTAACATTAGCGGACGGTTCTGTAACTCTTGGTAGGTCGAGTTCTTGATTTTCATACCATTCGGGATCCTGAGGGTTTATAGGTCTATCATCTGGATCGTAAAAAGGTTTCATACGATTGGCATGAACTGTGGTGGTGACCAATTAATTTCCAAGAGTGCGGACGCGAAAGTAAACTTGGGATAACTTTTCAATTATTCTAAAGGGTCCATGCCATTTAGACATTAATTTTGGGAAAGACCCTTTCGGCGTGTACGAGTAAACACCCAAACTCGCTGGCCAACTTCATATTCTGGGTCTTGGGCGGTGCGAGTCTTTCATCTTTTGTTTAGTTCTTTGAATATTATTCCGGGCTAATTGTTGTGCTTCAATGTGTGTTATAATTCGTCTACGATGCTCTTCGATAGATGTAGAAAGTTCATGCTGCGGTAATAATGAAACATTTGGGGGTAAAACTGGCTCGCGACCATGCATAAGATAAAATGGCGAATCGCTAGTGGATTCTGAATTTGTCACTCTATACGCGAAAAGAATAGAGGGAATGTGACTATCCCAATCTTTTTGGTCGGTACTGACAAACATAGAAATCGCTTGTGCAGGTGTTCCATTGAAGTGCTCTACGAGAGCATTGGTCTGTGGATGGTAGGCAGTCGTGTTCATTTTCTTGGTATTCATCAATCGACATACCTCTTTATCTAACTTCGATAGGAATTTCGTTTCTCGATCTGAAAGTAATATCCTAAGTGGACCGTGACGTATCTCTTTGACTAGAAGTTCGGCTATGACATGAGCTTCAGTTGAGGAGTCAGCATAAGCTTCCGGCCATTTTGTCAAAAAATTAATAGTCAGTAAAACAAACAACGTAACGATTACCAGCATGTGTCTTAGGTAATGGCCCTAACACATCAACAGAAAGGCGGTCGAACGGAGCAGAAACAGGAATGGAAAGAAGAGGAGCTTTTTGTCGGTACTTTGGTGTCTTTCGCATTTGACAGTCAATGCATGTTTTGCACCAATGTCTTTAAACATACCTTTCCAGAAGAATCGTTCGCTTAATTTTTCGTATGTTTTGTGGACACCAAAGTGTCCTCCTGTGACATCATCATGAGCCCAAACCAGAATTTCAAAGCGAAGGGACCTAGGAATTATCAATTGGGATCGTAGCTCTTTTCTGCGATTGGTAGTTGGAGACTTTAAATGGAAAAGAAGACCATCGTGGCTAAGATAGTACTCGTCAATTGTTCATAATAAAGCTCTTGCTTTCTTATCAGGAAGATCTTTAGTCTTTAGATATTAGAGTAAAATTGAGAGGTCGGGATCACGGTGCTGGTTTTCCTTGATTTTCTCTGATTGAAGGCCAGGCAAATTAAGGACAATGATGTTGTATGGCTTTCGAGACCAAGCATCGGCATTAGCATTAGACTTCCCTGATCGACGTTTGATGTCTCATTGAATCAAAGTGTTGAACGAGCAGCTACCATCTTATAAGGCGGCCAGTTGGATCTTTGATGCTCATCAACCATTTCAAGTCATTGTGGTCAGTGAAGACAGTAAATAAGTCTGGAAGTGTTTTATGCCTTCTACTAGGGCTAGTGCCTCTCGCTCTGTAGCACTATAGTTGCGCTCAGCTGTGCTAAAGTCTCGTTCAGTATAAGCTATGGCTACTTCTTTGATGATGTTGTTCTAGGCACATACCAATACCATCTTTAAAAGGCATCAATATAAAACTCTAATGGAACTGTAAAATCAGGGTAGGCGAGGATTGGGGCCGTTGTCAAGGCATGCTTTAGCTTACTAAAAGCTTGTGCGCATTTATCATCCCAATGGAAGGGAAAGTTCGTTCGGGCGAGTTTGTTCAGTGGGGTAGCTATCTTTGTAAAATCTTGAACAAAGCTTCGTAATAGTTACAAAGACCCAAAAAACTTCGGACGCCTTTAACATTTCCAGGTGCGGAGAAATCCTTGACAGCTTCTATTTTGTCTGGATCAGGGCGGATTCCCTCTGCTGATACAATATGTCCCAGGTATTTGAATTCTGAATGAGCAAAATAACACTTGGCTTTAACTTAAGTTAAGTTAAGGCTTTAACCTGATGTTTGCCTAACGAAATCTATCAAAGACTGTGACAATGTGCTGGAGGTGGTCTTCAAATGTTTTGAAAAAGATGACAACATCATCTAAATAGGTAAGGCAGATTTTCCACGAAAGGCCATGAAGTACAGCTTCCATAAGACCTTGGAATGTAGCAGAAGCATCACAAAGTCCGAAAGGCATTACCTGGAATTCATAAAGGCCGCTATAGGCGATAAAAGCTGTACGGTCACGTGACGACTCATCCATTTCTATTTGCCAATAGCCACTCATAAGATCGAGAGTAGTGAAGTAATGAGTACCTGTAAGTGCGTCAAGCACATCATTTATACGCGTCAACGGATCGGATGACTATCTTTAGTTGTCAGTGAGTTAAGGCTTCTATAGTCCATACAGAAGCGTGCCGATTCATTTTTTTTCTTGACAAGGACAATTGGTGAGTCCCACGGACTAGTAGATGGCTGGATGACATCTTGATTAATCATGTCCTTGATATGCTTGCCAATCTGTTCTTTTTGTATTTGTGGGGCACGATAAGGCCTTTGTCTAACTGGTGGGTTGCTGGCTGTATCAATTTGATGCTTTACAATAGATGTCCGCCCTAATTCGGTTGGTGAATAGGCAAACACATCACGATATTGAATTAACAAGGTCACAAGTTTTGTCTTTTGTTCCGGAGTTAAAGTGATGCGTGATAAATCTGGTTCGACTGTCTCTACATTGTTCTTGTTGGATGGTCTATGACCTGTACTATCCAAAGGATTAGTACTAGAATCTTCACTAGTCAAATTGTTTCTGCAGTAGGGTGCAAAAATCCAAGTGTAGAGTTTTTGTAAACTGTGACCGGCTTTGGATTTGGATTTAACAATCGGACGGGAATAGTTCGATTGTCCAGTACTTCAGTGAGACGTGATACTGCGCTAATGGAATACTTTGAAAGTAGTAATGGATTTAAACATAGTTTTAAATCATCCAGTTTTTCATAATGTTGAATAATCAAATCTTTACTGGAAATATTTGAAAGAAACATACGACGTTTCGGCCATAAACCATGGCCTTTATCAGCTAATGCTGAAGGTCACGTGACCCTCGTCGCTTTGCTTTTTTTATGAAAGTAACGGTAATGTAACAATATACAAACATTTTTTTTTTTAATTACTTTATTGGGTACTTTTAGAAAATATATTGCATATAACAAACATCAAATTATATTAAACAAGAGGCTCATTAAGCCTTTACTCGTGGTACGCGTGGGACCGGGGACAAATCACAAATATGGGGGTCACTGGACCGAATCGCTAATCGCGACATGAAAAAAAAAAGAAAAAGAAATCGAACCCAAACGTTGACTCGTGGTACCACGAGTAATAAAAGTAACGTACATCAGATATTTAATAAAGATAATACATATACCAAAATGAAAAAAAAAAGGCAAAAACTACCCCAATGGGTCGGAACGAATGGGACTGCAGGGGTACTCATGTGAGGTACCACCCAGTTGATAAAACGAATAAAACTAAGAATTACATGAACAAGGAATAGATAATTAAGTGTGAAATATTAGAGAGATAAAATGATGCTAATACAGTCAATGTCCCTGGTAGCATGGGCACAATCTCACTAACGACCAAGTACATGGTCGGTCTATGTCAAATGTATTTAGAAGGACATTCTGATGTTATGGTGTCAAAACAAACTTGTTAATATGACGAAATCGAAAAAAAAAACAAAAACAAAGAAGGGAAACCTAAACGACTTTGCTTTTTTTATGAAAATAACTGTAATGTAACAATATACAAACATTCTTGCATGCACAATTTATTTTCTATCAAGAAGTTGGAAACATGTTTGAAAAAAGCAAAGTGGATGAATTATTTATTTGTTATTAAAAGATATGTAAAGTGTTACGAGTGGGATGAAACTTTACAACTTAAAGAGTTTTACTTTGTCGTTATCTGTTGCCAAAAATTAATTAACGGACATGAAACACATTCTAAAATTATCAAGTACGATTGTAACAAAACAAGTTTTTGATAGGACAAAGATTACCTTAAGTTGTTTGGAAAATAAGAAGTTCCCTGAAAAAAAGTTTCAAATGTGTTTCAAATGAAACTTGAGTAATAGGGTACCAAATAAATGCTCTGCACATAGAGAAAAACAAAGAGCTGCACCTGCACATAAAAAACGACCTACGCCAGTGCATATCAAGATAACTTGCGCCTGCGCAACCAATTTGACCTGCGCCTGCGCATACCAACTTCACCTGCGCCTGCGCATACCAATTCGACCTGCGCCTGGGCATACCAATTTGACCTGCGCCTGCGCATACCAAAATTTCTGCCATTGCGCATAGCAAAAAAATTCTGGTAATGCGCATGAAAAATTGTCGTGTTCCTTGTGGATACTTTTTTACTTTTGTGTGTGTATATTTAGTTAAGCTTCACTTTTCTTCATGAGGTATATTATATTTACAATTGATGTTTTGGGACTTATAGAAGTTTTTGTCGTACTATACTATTTCTTAATTTCATTTTAGGTTAATAAAAAAAATAAGAACTAATTTCGCTTTTCTTCCAGAAAACGAACAAAAACAAGACTAACAAAGTCTTGAGATTTGCATAAAAAAGAATAATTATTAAAACTTTAAATCACTTGCTACCGGGCAAGGAAAGTGTAATGTTAAAACTGAGGGTGATGTAGGATTTTCTCTTATGCATGTTATAGGGCAGTAAAACCCAACTAACAACAAATGTTGAGCGAAGTGTGCTTTCGTTACGTTTCGTAACGTGTAAAATGTTAATCATGTTTGCAAAAGCGCCTTGTGTTTTATTTTGTTTTGCTAAGGAGCGTATGAAAAAATATAAAATCTTTCCTTTTTTTT
Source organism: Zoanthus gigantus (assembly GCA_025331005.2). Lineage (NCBI taxonomy): Eukaryota > Metazoa > Cnidaria > Anthozoa > Zoantharia > Zoanthidae > Zoanthus > Zoanthus gigantus. The sequence goes on from JAOBBB020207681.1 coordinate 6,327, forward strand.
AAAAAAGTTGCAATTACATTTTAAAACGTAATCAAATTGCATTTGGTTTTTAAAAGCCTGAGTGATTCATGGTCACGGCCAGGATTCGAACACCTCCAACATAACAGCCCGAAACTTATCACTGAGAAAACCGGTGGTTAGTTTTGTGGTCGGTTAGAACAGTGTGTGGAAATTAAAAATGGTTTACAATTGAGCTTTCGAATCTCAATTGTTAGCATTTCAAGAGATTTTTCAGCCAAATCTGATCTCACAGAATAGCCAGTATCTGATTTTATATAAATACAAACACCACCCCCATGTCTATATGTCTATATGCATCGCATATTTGAAACCACGACAATGAGATCTAATACGGGATGCATTTGTTTCACCATCAATAACTACTCGAGTCTCGCTCAACAGCTAATGACTTCCTTTATATATATGATTTAGAAAATTCTTAGCTAGCATACCCGAGCCCTTTTATTTAAATGCAATCCGCTTCTATTTAAACAAAAGCATCAATGTTATTATGCCTTACAAAATTACAGCGACATCAGTCATTTAACAATGTATTAACAGAGTTTAACGTATCTGTGATGTTAGGTGGGTTGTTGGAATTTCTTATGCGGAAAGTTAGTACAGATATTGTCGGCTTTAATCCTGCTTTTCGAACATCCTGCGCAGGACTGATAATGTTGCTCGCCAGTGTCTTTGGATCTTTCGACGATAAGTCATTGGTTCCAGTATGAATAATTATTTCTTCAGGCTTTTGTCGTATGACTGGCTTTATATAATCGTTTAAATCTAGCACATTACTGTCTCGATGACAATAAACGGTTGTACTAGTAGAGCGTCACTCGAGATTCCTTTTCCCTGAATGTGTTTAATGATGGAATCACTAATAACCGTTGCACGTCTTGGTTTCTTGCCACCATTGGACTGCCGTTTGATTTTTCGTTCTTTCCAGCACTCCCTATCTTCAGTGTTCCCTTCAGCTGCAACCGGAGTCAGGGTAGAGTCGCCAGTAATTATAACTTGTTTAGCTGGATTTAGATGACTCTTCGCTTCAGTTTGAGAAAGCTTTTTCTGTTGGCGTGGCTGAACGGTTTTTCATTGCCCCTCATTTGAGGTTCCTTGGTTTTGATTTTGCTGCGGTTAATCGCTATCCTGATTGATGAACGATTCTGCGTTTATGATTCTAAGGGCTGTCAGTAGACTATCACCCTCTTCTTCCAGGGCTTTGGATCTCGCTAGCAAGATATTATTTTCACTTCTCACTTTCTCAAGATCTTCGGGAAGTGCTTTGTTGTCATCTTCTGTTGTCCTCGAGCTACCCAGCAAAATGTTTTTCAACGTGGACTTTCGCCGTGATAAGTCTCTGATGATTTTACTGTTTTGACATACAACCTCAGGTACAGTAGTTGGACTGTTGTAGGAATTAAAGAGGGGTGTCATCCTCACTTTCTTCATTCTTCGATGTACTGCCATCTTGGTCTTTTTCATCATCATCATTTTCTGTTCGTTGGACGGATGAGGACGGGTTATCAATTTTCAGCAATATTTGCTTTTCGAAAGTCTCGGTCATTTCTTTCTTCCCTTGCACTTGCATGGTTTTAGATTTACTATATAGATTAATTGTCACATTCGGTAATTTGTAAATGATGCAGGTGCCGTTGTCATTCATGCCGATAACTTTAGCGTCGATATTCAGTTCCATGTCAAGAAATTGCTTCAGTTCTCGACTGCCACCATTCCATTTGAATTGTTTTTTTTCTTCAACATATGTTAGTTTGTCCATGTTGACTAATGAACTAAGATAATTAAAATCAATTAAAAGTATTTAAAAGCTTAACTCATCCTTCTGTTCCGAAGGTCAGGCTTGTAATAATAGTAACAATAAATTTACGATAATGAAAGAAAAACACTATACGTTAAAATAAAGCTACATATCGTAAATATTATCCAAGCAAAAGACTAAATAGCCGACCAACCGATCCTATATTTTGGTTCGAAAACATAAAGATACTCTTAGGTGCCTAATAAAACTGCGACTCCCCTGGACCTTATTACGAGCCCCTCGTTTATTATCTCTGAGTAATTATCAAGCACTCAGCCACAAAAGTGTAAAACTGCAATGTTCATATGTCATCGGAGCTTTCACTGGAAACTGAAATTGTTTTTTATTGACGAATACAATGCAATTTTCTTCTCATGGTTAAATCGAAAATGTTCAGTTAAATATGATTGTCAAAATGAAAACAGTTTACACCAATGTACGAATACTATTTTCATTCAATAGCCGTTTTCACACTAGAAGACGAACAAAACGTCTGGACGGACAATCGTCTTAGACGAACTAAACCTCTAGCGTGAAACCGGGAGAAACAAATTTTCAGACGAACAAATCGCCTAAATTTGTTCGACTGTTTGTCCGTCTTAGGAAGACGATTTTTCATAGACGATTTGTGTTTTCCAGACGAACAAGTCGAACAAACTCCGATATAAATTCACACTAGACGAACAAATCATCAGACGATTGTCCGTTGAGACGATTTGTTCGTCTTCTAATGTAGTAGTAACAAGCTTTATTGGCATGACCTCATCTATACAGGTATTGCTAAAGCATTTACAAGTAAAAACAGGAACAAATGTTAATTACTTATTTATCTTAATTACATTCATCTTTTTGACATTTTTTTATAATTATGGCTAAATTTAAATTCTCATGATTTAAAGAAAGAATCAAATTTCAATGAATATAAAATGATTGTGTATGATACTAATATATCTTTATTTTTTTTATTTTTAACAATCAACATTGTTCGAATGCTATTCCAGACTGAGAATTTTTTTCTTATTTGATAGAATTTTATCTTCACGAGATAGATAGGTAGGTAGATAGGTAGGTAGATAGGTAAGTAGATAGGTAAGTAGATAGGTAGGTAGGTAAGTAAGTAGATAGGTAGGTAAGTAGATAGGTAGGTAGGTAGTTACGTAGGTAGGTAAGTAGATAGGTAGGTAGGTAGGTAGGTAGGTAGGTAGAAAAAAATAAAGAAGTAAACTGCTTTATTCGCATTACATTTATATTACATTGCTAAAGCTGTTTTTACATATATAGAAAAACAAAACAATAATATAAATAGAATCATAACCTCTTAACAAACATTTTTTCATCTAAATAACTTTCAATTTTAATTTTCGATAGTATTACGTAGCTGGAAGCAATTTGAAATATATGTTAAAAATAAACGAATTATATCGTAATTTTCTGTTGTCAGTATTTTTGTCAAAAAATTACTTACATCTTGAATGTTGAGATTTAGTTCAGTTTTTATTTTAGTTAGAAAATCTGTACGTAAATCTTTGTATTTTGTACATTTAAAAAACATGTGCTTTTCTGTTTCAATATCTCTTTTGTCACAATAAACACAAATTCTGTTTTCATTCCCGCCCGCGTCGATTGATAAATAATCTAGATCTATCTAACTCTTCTGATGCATACTCTGATTGATTTACAGGGACGGAAAGGTCTCTTTTTGACTGCACCCACAGAGGTTTTGGCAATCACAATTGTGGTCACAATGAAGATGTGGGAATAGTTTGCACCGGACCAGACACCAGAGGAATCTGTAAAAAAACATGTGGTAATGGTTTTTATGCTGATGCCAAAGTCCAATCATGCGCTCTTTGCAGCGGAAACTGCGAAACTTGTTCAGGAACGTTTAGTAATTGTACTTCCTGCCGGGTTGGGCAATATCTCAATAATAACAGTGCCTGTGTCAGTGATTGTGGGACTGGGTTCTATTCCGATAATTCGACTCGTTCATGCGAACTTTGCAATGAGAATTGCGTTGAGTGCATAGGAGAAGCAGTTAACTGTACTGTATGTAAAGATGGCCAAGTTAGAAGCTTAGCAAACAAATGTGATGGCAGCTGTTCGAAAGATGAATTTATTTTTAAGGATAAAAGGTTCTCGCCAAAGTGTGTTAAAGATTGTGGTAGAGGTTTTTTTGCAGTTTCTTCTAATCGAAGCTGTCTTCGTTGCAACAAAACATGTGCAACCTGCAAGACAAATGCGGGTACTTGCACTAGTTGTCCACTTGGGAAGTTCCTCAACTCAACAGTTTGTGTTCTACGATGTTCAGATGGTTACTATGGTAACACAGATAGTGGAAAGTGTGTAAAGTGCAGCTCAGACTGCAAAACGTGTTTTGATGGAACAAAAGACAACGTGTGTAGCTCGTGCAGAGAAGATCGCTATCTTAGTAAGTTTATTTCCTCTTTGTATTTTGTTACAAACCAAACACTTATCAGGGGAGAGAAAGAGACTAGGATTTCTTTAGTTTAATAGGGATTTAAGATGTTATGAATAGAGAGCTTAAGCACCGGAACATTTCTTCACGACGGAGGTCTGTTTTCCGTGAGTAGACTGGATCGAGAACGGCGTTTTTGGCGCAAATTTTTAACTGAAGCAGCACGCGTGTTATAACGACGGACGGGAAAAAAAGCGCGAAAACTAACTTTGAAGAGCCCAGTCGTAAAGAAACTTTAAATTGTAAAATTGGCTACACACACGGCTAGAACCTGGAGCAAAAGTTAGTGTTAAAGTAATTGTAAGTAAATTGTTTACTTATTGTCGATTTGTTCGGTGCTTGAAGCCATTCCTTAAAAAATACAAAATAAAAAAAAACTTCGTAGTTCTGATAGACCAACACGGAGCCAAAAAGCGGCTTGACGATCACCACGACCACATGACTTGTTCAGATACGCGACATCTGCTGACAGTTAAGTTCCGGTTGGCCTCCGTGACAACAATAACGCCTGATACTTAAGCTCTCTAATGATTGATCTTCACTGTTGCATACGTAATTCAAACAATCAAACAAATAACAAAGAAACCTGAAAAACTCTATCAGCAATCAGCGGGAATCGAACCCGTGTAAACAACAATTGATGATCATTGCGGTCATGTGTGCAGTTCGAGCCTTTGCGAAAAAGAACCTGAAGGGAAAAGAAATTCATGCTTCAGCGGCAGTGAAACCATGATCAGTGCAGCGCTTCTAACCGTCTTAGCGGTGAAGTGTAAACAGTGACCTTATGAATGATCGTCGTGGTTATGATTATTGAGACTGAGTTTGTACTGTGTTGTAAACAGTGACGTTATCAATGATCGTCGAGGTTAAGATTATTGAGACTAAGTCTGTACTGCAGTGTAAAGAATGTGGTTATGAATGATTGTTGTGGTTATGATTATGGAGATTGAGTTTGTACCGCGGTGTAAACAGTGAGGTTATGAATGATTGTTGTGGTTTTAATTACGGAGATTGAGTTTGTACCGCGGTGTAAACAGTGAGGTTATGAATGATTGTTGTGGTTTTAATTACGGAGATTGAGTT
>JAOBBB020207858.1:0-11702 GCA_025331005.2 Zoanthus gigantus
ATGAAATAGCTTTAGATCTTTTTTTCATTAGATACTTGACAAGTGGAGTTATCCATGGAGGATCTCTTGTTGAAACTAATTCTGCCTGCTACCGGTAAAATGTAATCTTGTACTACCTGCTACATTAGGACTGGTGGGGCTCTTCAGTCACAAAGACAGCCCACCTAGGGGAAGGAAACCCTGATCAAAAATCTCCAATGCCTTGTGGGAAACCTGGTATTGGAAAAGCGTCTGGAGTAAACTCTGAGGAAAAATCAGCCCTGCAATCCCTGTATTTTTTTGCCTCTGAAAAACCTTATGCGTAGAAAAGCAGAAGAAATGCCCTCAGTCCCCAGCAGCCTTTAAATGGGCAGAAGATGCTAATAATCTCTGCGTCTCAACAAAATGAGGTTAGGAAGGACATGCTCAGACTGGCAACAGTGAATGTAGGTGCCTAGTCGGGAAGGAGTAGTTTGAAAGGAAAAGGGTAGATATCGGATCTCTACAAGAAGTTAGGTAAAGGGGCCAGAGAACCAGAGTTTTATGGAGGTGAGGAAAAGTACAAGTTTTGGTGGAGCGGATCATAGAAGGGCAGAAAGAGAGTAGGGATCACGGCAAAGATCTAATACTGGAGGTGATTCAAGTTAAAAGATTGGATAGATTGACGAAAATTTCACTGGTATGTGAAAGGAAGATTTTTCACGTTTTTTCAGTATATGTTCCACAACAGGGTAACTCTGACGCGAGAAAAAGAGGGAGTTTCTTGAAAAACTCTCAGATAATATACATGATGTCCCTTAGGAGAATCTTTTGATGGTGGCAGGTGATATGAACTGAAAGATAAAGTGGAAGGGCTGAAATGGGGAGTGACCGAACAGATGGTAGAGCAAGCACTGAAGAGCACGAAAGTAGGCAAGGCACTGGGGCCACTTGGGGTCACAAGTGACCTTATAAAGGCTGCACGAGCAACTGGAGTGAAAGGGCTCTTTCAGGTTTGTGTATCCATCGAACAGGAAGGTGAGGCTCCAGAGCAGTGGGGCAAGAGTTATACCATACCAATATATAAAGGTAAGAGATATGAAGGTGTATGAGAAAACCCTAGATAAAAAGCCTGAAGATATTGTGAAGATTGTCGAGAAACAATTGGGATTCCAGCTAAGTAAGTCAACTGTGGATGCAATTTTTGTATTACAACAGTTGCAGAGAAAGTTTGAAGAAAAGAAGAAAGAGATGTTCCATATCTTTGTTGATTTTAGAGAAGGCTTTTGACTGTGTGCTTAGGAAAACCATTCAATGAACTCTGAGTCAACAAAAAGTACCCAGTGAGTATTTCACAGCACTTGTTATGGCTTTATATAGCAATGCCAAGTCAAGTGTCAAGACTCTAGCAGGTACTTCAGATTAGCTTAGGATAGAAGTGGGAGTACATCAAGGATCAGCACTATGTCCCTTACCATTAATGGTGGTGATGCAGGAAGCAACTAGAGCAGCAAGAGGTAAAGGATTATGGGACTTGTTGTATGCTGATGATCTAGTACATGATAATAGCTGAAAATGAAGAGGAGGCAATTAAGGAATCTGATGTATGGAATAGAGAGATGGAAGCTAGGGGATTAAAGGTAAACATAAAAAAGAGGTTGAGATGGTTGGGTCACGTAAATCGTAGGAATGAGAATAGCATACTTAGGAGTGGGAGTGGAAGGTAGAAGGCCAGTAGGTAGGCCAAAGAAGACCTGGAGTAAGGTAGTGGAAGAAGACATGAGAAAGTTAAACATCACAGTAGATATGGCAGAGGATAGAAAACAGTGGAGGCAACTCACATCACATCCAACCCCAGGAGTGGGAAACTAGGGATGGTAAACAAAGATGATTATGATGATACTGCTGCTAATGATGATAATGTATGATCATGTCAAAGCTACTCAAGTTTCTAAATTGCAGTGAATCTATATTATACTATATAATGTATAAATTATATTTGACATTATTAAATTTTTGTACAGTGATAATCTTCCAAAACAAAGGATGAAAATTACAGTAACAGACTCTCTAAGGAAGTGCTTGGCGAAGTTGAGGGAACAATCACTAGCAAGAATGGAAACTGACCTGGGAGAAGGTTTGTTACAACTGGATGTTCTGTTTTACCAACTCATTGGGTGACTGTGATTGGTGTTCAGGGGATTTTTTTAAGTTTTTGAGTTGAAATGAGCTGCTAAAGATTGATCACCAAAGACACAAATTTTCTAGCCTGGTGTCAAAATTTTGAATTGCTAAAATTGCATATAAAAATTAGTTCTAAAATATGATAATGGTCAATGAACATGCTTTTTCATGGATAAAGCATTTTTCAAACATGGAAATGACATTAAATTGTGGTAATATTTTGACTGTGGATCATAATGATATTAAGTGAAAAAATTGTTGTGTTTTTTCGTTATTTTGGCTGCTTTGTTCATTGGTGGTCAGAGTTTATGACTTTCCTGTTTTAAATTGTGATCTTGCTACCTGCGCATGCCACAAAAATAACATCAAACAGGTCTGTTACGTAGTTTAATGTATAGTCTGTGAATTAACATTTTGAAAACAAAAAATAAGATATGATCTGGACAAAGTTAAATGGTTTTCATCACAAAACAAAGTCTCTATCAAACCTCTTGTCATGTTTCTTGTTTTCCACTCTCACATTAAAATTTAATAATCAATGGTTTTAATAATGGTTTTAATAATCAACCAATTTAAATGGTTTTCATCACAAAACAAAGACTCTATCAACCTCTTGTCATGTTTCTTGTTTTCCACTCTCACATTAAAATTTAATAATCAGCTTTTATTATCAGTGGCTCACTTTTTGCCTGAGACCAGTTCAAAGCTGTCAACTTTGACCATTTCTTGTTATCTCTTAAGATTTCCAATTTGTTTTATATTCTGTGTCCTGAAAGAAGGGGGGGATAACCCATGTTTTTGGGGTGGGATGCTTGTCGTACCTCTTAGGGGTAAAAGTTCAAGGGTTTGGTACCACTTAAGGGGTCCAGAGAAGATCAGTCAGTCAATCCAATTTTGATCTGGTTTTATCCCTATAAACGGGAATGGCCTGATTTACCCCACTCTAACAGCAATCTCTCCAACTACCACTCTCCATCTCACTCGATTCATGGCATCCTCTTTCTCCAAAACAACACTCTTGCTTTCCTTCTCCACTTGCGTCTTCCATGTTTTCTTTGGTCATCCTCGCTTTCTCTTGCCCTCAATTCAAACTCCAATGCTTTTCTAAAACCATGCTCATCATCCATCCTCAACACATGCCTGCACCATCTCACTTCATTTGCCTCCATTCAAATTTTTTACATTAGAATACAGTGCAGTACCATTAAAGGCATTTCCTCAGTATCATATAAACAGAGACATAAAATTGCATATTGGCAGTTCATGTTGATCTAACTGTAACTAGTCTTTCAGGTAGTATCTCTTAGGGTTCGAAATTGAGTTGAGCCATGTCCATATTGGTACTTCTTAGGGGTTCCATTGAATTTTTCTAACTGGGCATCTCTGCCCCAAAAAATTGTAACCCCCCCCCCCCCTCAGGGTTTTTTATTTTAATAAAATGGCATGTGTTTGTGTGTAGAGATAAGGATTTTTTCTACAAATGTTGAAAAGATCTCTAACAAATGAGGCTCCCCCTATTTTTTTAAACTAGAAAATTTACAAGGTGAAAGTGATGAAGTAACACCAGGTACAACTTGCAAAAACAGCGGCTGCTCAATGGTAAGTGCAATCATATCACTGATAATATACACATGCTTGCATGGCTTCATCTGGCTTTTACAGATTCATATAATATTATTAATTATTATAGTAATTAGTCATCGAGGAGACTGTTACGAGTGTTTTGTTCATAATACATCATTTTTCTAATGCAAATTTCTATTCACCACAGTCCTTTGTGAGGGCAAAAAACTGCAAAGCCACCATTAAGTGACAATATTTTTTATAGTTATAACAAACTGTTGAAGATAAACTTCATATGTTTGCCCCACCATGTAATTGAAGGGTCTAGTGCAAAAATGGCGTAAGTGACATTTGATGAAGTTCTCAACTCTCACTAGATTATTCCTCTTATCTCTTCATAACTTTTGGGAGAATTTAGCATTTCATGCAAAGTCACATTGTTTTTGTACTAGGCAAAAATGACATAAAAGAATTTTGATCAATCTCTTATTTCTCTCTACATTATCCTCATTATCTCTTCATAACCCTTGGGAGAATTTAGCATTTCATAAAAAGTCACTTGCGTTGTTTTAGCACTAGACCCTTCAATTTATCCTCTATATGTTATATGAAGAGTGAGATTTGTAAGGCCAAGTATGTTGCTGTTACTTCTGCCATTTTCAAATGTTTTTTGACTATTTATTATTTTGTGTTTGCAGGTGTTTGTCAATGAAGGTAGCAATATGGAGAAATGCTGGTACCATCCTGGAGTGCCAATCTTTCATGAAGGGTACTTTTCAGTTTGTTTAAAGAAAAAAAAAAGTTATTTATCTATTGAAAATAATCATGTAAGCAACTCGCCACCTCTCTCTCTTAGTCAATAGTTCATCATCATCATCATCCAACTTTGATCTGGGTTTATCCCCGTAAACGGGGGTGGCAGGATTTACCCCACCCTAACAGCAATCTCTCCAACTCTCACTCTCCATAGTTCTTCAGTGCAGAAGAACAGTTGAACACTATCATAACAAACTAACTAAAATAAACCGACAATAATAAACTGTTTATAACTGCATGGAATTCTTGTGCCTGGAATGTTTAAGCAAGCTAGTTGTACACAATAGACATAATAAAACAAAACAAACAAAGCAAACTTCACAGGGCAGAGCCATTACCTTATTTCAGCACTCAAAGTCTTGTAGCCACAGTGGCAGGTGACGATCTTGTACTAGACGACTTTCACTAAATGGCTCAGGAGGTATGACTGACATTGATGACGTTGTTGGCAGTGGCAACTTGTTGGCTGGGGCTGACTCAGTACATTCCACAGGCTTGATCAGCTTGAGGCTTTGTATCCACTGACTTTGGCTCAGCAGGGCTTGTTCTCAGGAATCTGTGGTTACTTTGATACTGCTTTCTATTCTTTTCAACGACAAAGGAACGGTTACCCACATCACTTCTGATATCATGTAACGATTGTCAGACTAACAATAAACTCCTCAAATATGCACTGATATACTCTAGCAACAAAACAAATGCAAAAACTACAACATGGCTGCCTGTCACATGTTCAACATGGCAGGATAAGCCTGGTACTTCATGTAAGCAACTCATTTTCCCATTCTTCCAAGATTGTTATATAGAGTACCTGCAGCTTGCTGGGAGCTAACCCTCAATGTGTTCTTGTTTCATCAAGGGGGAGTTAAAGATTCTTATCAGCTTAACACTTCTGAAATTGCAAATAGGTGCCAACTCCATGAACAACAATAAGGTAGCAAAGGGTTTAGTTGTAGAATACTCTTAATTGAGATAACTTAAATGGTAGTTTGGTTTTTAAAACAAATGTTAACTCACACCCACTTACTTCCTTCCCCATGAAATTATTGTCTACCTCATTATCCATGATTGCAACAATATTTTGTTTTTCTCTCATTTTAAGGTACAAGTATTGGACATGTTGTCAGAAGAGAACAACAGATTTTAATGAATTTTTACGGCAAGATGGTTGCACAAGTGGAGACCACAGGTGGAAACTGACTGATGAGGTACTGTAAAGGCAAATTCCCTCAGTGTAAGTTGAAGCACAACCAACTCTAATTTCAGAGTTTCTACTAAACAGTATTTGAAAACTCCCTGGATTGGGATGGCCAGGATCTATAGCTTTAGGGCTCAATTAAGATGCCCTACTGTAAAGTTTAGAATTTTATGCAATTTAGTCTAAGAAAAAAAATCGTGGTCTTTGGTATGTACTAGTCTATTAATGGATTTCCATTTGCTACAAGAAAAGATGTGCTCTCGATTCAAGGTTAATTGCTAACTTAACTGTGCAGCATGTGATGATTCATAGAAATATACAATTATGTCTTTTAAAATTTAGAGTCTTAAGAGTAAATCTATTTTTTGTTAGAATCAAAGTTCTTTTGAATCCAATATTAGTATTATTGTATGCTTTTGTTTTTCCATAAATTAACATCTTCAGTCAGACTATTAGATATTAACTTTAACAATGCTGCTGATTTTACTGTAGGAAAAAAGAAAAAGGGTTCTTTGCAGGTCAGTATGGTAAAAATCAGGAATCAGTCTGTAGGAATCAGACTAAATTCCAGGAAATCATTTTCTTCATAGATGGGATCAGGCGGATGATAAATGGGAGGGGTAGAGTTGATTCCTTAAATATGCAAATAACTTGTTATAATGCCTTGAGAAGAATTAGAATAACCATCACGAACATTATGGCATCATTCGCAACTAGAATAGTCCAAAGTCTCAAAGAATTTACAAGGTTCTGTAAATTGTTCCAGGAAACTAGTTTTTGGGAAACTGTCAAAAACCACTTTTTGGTTCTGTAAAATTTTCGTCATGGGAACTTTTTTTTTTATAAAGGAGATGTACAAATAGAGTAGGAATTTTAAAATAAATGAATTTCTAGAAAGCAAACATTATGTCTTTTGATTTCATGTATAGCTTCTTAATGTGGAAATTGATAGCCTTTCAGTGTATATAGTATGGTATATTTTAATAGTTACCTAAGCTGCACTCTTCTATTGGTCATACTTGATATGTTAACACTTTGCAATAGCCAACAGCCATTATTGTATTTTTTACAAATTTGTACAAATAATTTTATTCATATTGCCATTGGAAACTATTTTTCAGTTCCATCATTTTGCCAGCAATGAACCGACACGTAACGAGAAACAATTGTTTTCATGAAATATTCTGGCCTGTTGTTCTGAGTAATTTCCTGTCCAGGGTTAATTTCCATTTCCATTGAAACAGTCAACTTTTAAGAGATGGAAAAAGCAGATATTTCCAGACTTTGTCCAGTTGCTAATCAGTTGAAATGTGGGGCATTTTAAAATGATGTTGACATGCAGCAAGAGAGGAATTAAATTAATTACTGTGGGGTAATGTTAGGTAATAATTACAGGATTAATCCCAGTTTCTAGTAAACTACTCACCCAACCCTCCATCAGTTTGGATTAACTCAAACCTAAGCCTAACCCTAACCCAATGCTAGGGAGGGGTGCGTGAGTAGTTTATCAGAAACCGGGATTGATCCTAATTCCATATATGGTACTGGTAATATCTATGAGCCCATCAAGATACAAATTTTATTTTTTGTGTTGAAAATCGCTCATACCCACTTGTGAAAGATATACATGCCTAATTTTGACTAAAATTTCATGTGCATAGAGTTGCTTCATTACTAAAAACTTTTCATACTAAGATTGATTGTTTTATTTACTGTGACAGGTATGAGTGGTATCAGATGGGCAATTTTGTAGTGATATCTGTGTATTCTAAAAACAGCGATCCAGATAACTCAACTTTTGAAGCTAGTCAAACAGTGGTAGGTAATTTAATGTTACTACTACAGTTGTTTCAGTATTATCTCACTGCATATCATTTAGCTTATTTGTTAAAGTAAATTTTGACAAGATTAATTACAATTTGTTTACTGGTATCATCACCACCGTGGTCATCATCATCACCATTATCATCACCACTGTTACTATTACCATTATCATCACCATGTCCAACACTATTATCTTCCTGGCCATCATTGTCACTCCCATCATCACCACTGTCAATATGGTCATCGTTACTATCTCTGTCATCCATTATCATTGCCTTTGTCATTATCTTCGTGGTCATCACCATTATCATGATCATCACTATCATCATCACCATTATCATTATCATCACTATCATCACCATTATCCATTATAATTGCCTTCGTCATTATCTTCGTGGTTATCACCATTATCATGATCATCGCTATCATCATCACCATTATTATCATCATCATTAACATCATGACCATTATCCATCATAATGGCCTTCATCATCTTCAGTTCATGGCCATCATTGCCATTATCATCACCATCATCATTATCACAGTGACCATTCAGAATCATAGCCATCATCACCATTGTCATCACCAAAAGTTATATCATTTTCATTATTACCAATGTTTTGTCAATTATTAGAGGTCTCTCTGTACTATGCTAAGTTTTCAAATATAAATTCCTCAACTTGTGTAAATAGTTAGCAGCAAAAAGTGCATGAATACCTCTACGTACGATATAATATATGCTTTTGTTTTTTTTCCCTGCAGCTTGCAGCTCATATAGCATTTGGCGAAGGAAATGAATTTGATCTAGATATTTCACTGTATGGGGTAAGTACTGTGCATTTTGTAGAAACTGCAATCTTTCAGAAGACAATGTTTTGTTAACAATGATTTTTTTGGCCAAATCGTGAGGTATTGTAGCTGCTTTTTTATTATCCTTAATGAGATGGAAGATTTCTAATATGCTAAACCTCATCTATCAGATTTGCTTTCACTCCCAGCCTTAGTTTGGTAAATACCTGTCTCTAGTCCACGTGATTTGATTCATGTCCTGTCAGGGACTTGCAGTTAACGTCATAGGTTCTAAAAAATGAAAAAAAGATAAAAATTAGCATGGTATTTAGATAAATGGTTTGCAGTAAATTCTCATAAAACAAAGTTCTAAAATAGAACCTCACATCAAAGTGCTGCTTTGTGTTCCAAATAAATATTTACAAGGAGACAACCACTTGCAGATGTTGAAACATTCTCGTACTCTGAGGCCAACATTTTTCTTAGCAGCACCTTCGGACGCTGGCACTGCATGCTGAGAAAAATATTGGGCTCTGGGAACAAGAATGATGTTGAACAAATTATCTGGTTCATCGTCAGAGAGAGAAACTCTGATGTGTCTAAGAGGAAATAACAGAACAAATACTGGAAAAATCAGATGCCCTGAGTGGGAATCGAACCCACGACTCACCAATTTCATGACTGGTGCTCTACCACTGAGCTACCAAGGCAAGACAGATCTCTTAGACACATCAGTGTCTCTATCTGACGATGAACCAGTTATTCGAAATGTGTCGTATGTATATGAACAAATTATGTAATGGAAAAAATATTAGTATCTTTTAATGAAAAGAAAAATGGCTTCAACTCCACCACCAACCCACCGTTGCTCAATAAACTTATAAATCCACCACTTCTTTTCTTTCAGTTGATAGACCCTGGAAGGAGCTCGGTTGTGATGTCTCCAACAAAAGTGGAAATTAAACTAAGAAAGGCAGAAATTAGCAGCTGGAGCAATTTAGAGCTCAGGAAAGAAACAAAGGAAAACTCGACAGAGTGAAAAGACAGACCGATTAGATTTTGCATCACTGCTTGACTTTCTGTTGCTCTAAACAAAATAACTAATCAACAGATGCGGAATGAACACTCTTCTCCTGAAGAGGACACAGGAGTAAACTAATAAAGACCAAGATAAAGTTTACTAGACTTGTTTTCTCCAATCAGAAATCTTGTCTAATTTTGTGTTCTCTGCACAAACTAACAGATTTACAGAACTTTGCTCTTGACGAGGATGAAAGAGTTTTTATTTAAGATTCATTTTCAAAGACTTTAAATTCATTGACAGAAATGGATACAATAGGCTTTGTTATATATATACCTAAACTTTACTCAACAAATCGAGCAATGTGATTGGTTGATTGTTGGTCACATGCCACTGATCAAATTCAAATGCAGCTGTTGCCTACTGTTGGCTTTGTTTGTTTTTTGCTACATGATTGTTTAAGGGAATGTCAAAATATATAACAAAGCAATTAATGTATGGTCCCTCGGGAAAATAGTTTTGTTTCCCTCGAGTTCTGTTTCTCTCCACTTTGTCTCGGGGAAACATCAGGGCTCTTGGGAAAACAAAACCGTTTCTCACAGGACCAGACATTTTAAATGTATCCTAGTTGCAAAACAATTAATTTAAGTTTATTTTTCATTGGTTTTAATAAAAATATTAAAATAAAAAGTTGCTTGTTCAGGAATCAAATGGGAAATATTTTTTTTCAAAAATGATTTTTTTTACTACAAAAGCAAGAGCTACTTTTTCATGTTAAGCATAGAAAATGTTCTGTCATGAAAAACACAAATATTCTGAAAATGTTATAAATTTTTTCATGTCTCAAAGTATGCAATTTTTTTTGTAAATGACAATGAATTCAGATGTAAAATTGTAAAAATGCACCAGAGCTTGTTAAATAAGTGGGTTTAATAGGCACGGGGATAGAGTTATGGGATGGCATTATATGAGAGGGGTCTTACAAGTGAGGGGACTTGACAGAATCTAGGGAGGTTATAAAAGAGGATTCGAAGAAGCACTTATGAGGGAGGGAATTCTAAAACAAGAGACTGGTAACGGAGGAGAGCTTATAATAGGGCAACTTATAAAAGAGGGAACTTTTGGGAGGTTCCGTACGAGGTGTGGGGTTTATTAAATAGGGGCTTATAAAAGGGACCTTTTGGGAGGTTGCTTATAAGAGATAGGGTTTATAGGAGGTAAATCATAAGAGGGGCTTATAAGAAATGGGGTTTATTCCAGAGGAGACGTATATCCAAGGGAAGTTTATAAGAGAGAGGGGATTTAATATGTGATTGGGCTTATAAGAGAGGGAAGTACAAGAATTGGGGCTTATGAGAGAGGTAATTATAGGAAAGAAGGGCCGGGGTAATGAGAAAGAACACTTTCAGAAATTAAAGTGATTTCTCATAAGCCTTTTATGGTACACCATTTCAACTCAAAGCATTAGAAAAAATAATGCACCAACCATGCCCGTTATCATTTAGTTTACTTGTTTAATGTTATTAAAATATTTGTGCTGGTTCAAATTTGTTTAACCCTCCACTTTTTAAGGCCCGTTTTTTCTCAACCTTCCCCCATTTAGTGTCTCAAATTACATGACCTCCCCCCATTCCAACCCCCCTCTGCTAATTTCTGAGAGGTTCCTGAGCCTTAACAAACATTCTCATAAATTTACACTCACTGAGTAGTTTAAAAAAATGCTTATTGCAGTTACATCATCATTACCACCATCATCATTTATCATCATCATCATCAACATCATCATTTATCATTATCATCATTTATCGTCCTTAGTTTCTCACTCCTGCGGTTGGACATTACATATTAGGCAAATAATAATGTGAAACATAATGCAAGATTAAAATTTTATTTGATCATTTTTGATAATAGTTTAAGTAGCTGACCTCTCCAGCATTAGACCTTTGTCAGAGCAATAATAATGGATGTCATTTCAAGCTGTAGCCAGTTGGCAGAGAAACTGAAAATGTCTAAAAAAAATTAAGGGTTTATAATAATGAGATAGAAAATAGTGTATAAGCACCACGTCCGTAGGCTGGTTTTTGTCAGTGGAAGGGGAGGGGTTTAGTTTGTAAATGAAAGTGCTAGGGAAACTGGGAAATTTTGAAAATTTTACCCAATGAGATGGGATTTCCTGTGTTTTGAGAGGGTTACAGAGTCAGAAACAAAGGCTGTCAATAACTGTTTCTGGCAACATTTTATTCTTTGCAATTACCTGTGTGTGTGTGTGTGTGTGTGGGGGGGCGCTGATTTCGTTAGGGTGTTCTCCTTCGATTTCAAGAAAGCCTTTGATTCAGTTTCACATGAGAT